>JABSTT010002717.1:0-36123 GCA_013339685.2 Hyalomma asiaticum | reverse complement strand
GTTAGGTTAACGAAATTCTACTGGTAGGCCAAAGCCTTTTCTTTTGTAAGTCAGCGCATTTAGGGGTCCCTTTCTTCATTGGGCTGTGTCTCGTACGCCGTTTCAAGAGGTTTTCTTTGGTAATTTGTACTAGAATGCACGCTGCTTTACACAGTCTAGCGGTTCATCGTTGATATGACAGCTGATTCGCTTGTGTAAATACAGCTTATTGTGCTAGTTCTTCCTTTCCAAGAAAGCACATTCCATGCCTGAGACCACAGAAAATTTTACACATTCAATTCGTGGAGATGGTAAACTGATAAAGCTGAATGTGGTTCGGTGATTATCCGTGGTTTTAGAGAGTTAATTATAGTCTTTCTGAAATATAATTTGGTACGTGTATTTCTTTATATTTCGTTCATGATGGTAGCATGCATGATGTACGCATGATGTTACGCGCCTTCGCTCTCTCTCTCTCTCTCTCTCACGAGACAGCAGATGGAAGAGTGAGAGAGCTCGCGCACCGGAGGCAGGCGCCGGGGCGAGCGCAATCCTCCCGGCGCGCGAGCTCTCGAGCGCGAGCCTCCCGCGGCGCGAGGTGCTACGTACATGCTACTACTACTACTACTACTACTGCTACAAAGGAGGGAACGACCCGCACCCTAAGGAGCTTCGGCCCTAAGAGAGAGAGAGAGAGATGAAGAGAAAGACAGGGAGTTTAACCAGATATTAGACTCCGGTTTGCTACCTTGCACTGGGTTGAAGGGGAAGGGGTTAGAAAGATGACAGCGGGAGGGTACAAGATTCCAAACAAGCACAACAAATAAACACGCACACACACGCACACACAAAGAACGTTCCACTTAGAGACGTTCGCGAAGGCCGGTAGATGTCAAGAAGCAGTAGCGCTTGCATGGCCTTCTTCTGCGATGTGAGGTCTGGACGATGACGTAGGATGCCTTCATCCGACGGTGGTTGGTCGTCCAGCTTGCTCAGTGCATGCTGAAGTAATCGCCTCTCTGCACTATACCGTGGGCATCACACAAAATGTGCCCAATTGACGCTTCGTGACCGCAGTGGTCACAGGCTGCGGTGTCGGCCATCCCTATGCGGAACGCATATGACTTTGTGAAAGCGACGCCAACCATAGTCGGTATAAAAGCGTGGCTTCTCCTCGGCAGTCTTGAGTGGGACTCGAAGGCTTAACGTCGGATCGAGAGAGTGAAGTCGGGAATGTGTGAAATGCGTGCCACCCCATTGCAATACAGTACACTTGCGAGCAAGCGATGGAGCATCCGTGCCGCGTCCGTCCTCGACAATGGTATGGGTACTTGTTGGTCCATATCATGAGCAGAACGGGCGGCTTGGTCGGCCCGTTCATTGCCTATAATTCCGCAGTGACTGGAAGCCACTGAAAAGATATTTGTGGCCTGCCTCCCTGTATGCTGCAGCATCTCTGTAACCTGGAACACCAGCTGTTCATGTGGTCCGCGGCGTAGAGGAGACAATAGGACTGCAATGCCGACTTGGAGTCGCAGAAAAGCGTCCTTTGTGCGGCGCTTCATCTCTGATGAAATCAAGGGCAGTAAGGATCGCTGCGAGCTCTGCTGCCGTCGATGATGTCGGATGACTCGTCTTAAATTTTAAGGTTGTAACTTTCGCGGGTATCACGACTGCTACAGCGGAACTGTCTGGGGCCACTGATCCGTCCGTGTAGATATGCGTAGAGTCCCGTACTCCTCGTACAACTGAAGTAACGTAAGCTGTTTAAGCGCTGGTGATGATAAGAGCTTTTTCTTAATTCCAGGAATTGTCAGGTTGATTTCTGGCTGAGCGAGACACCATGGAGGAATTGAAGGTCTCACAGCAGGGGTGAAAGAAGTTGGTAACGAGTCACCATGTGCGGTTATCGTTTGGCTGAAAGAGGGGCGTGGTCTGTCCACTGGCAAAGAAGAGAGGTGGTGCCGAGGGGTCCTGGCAAGATGCCTGATATGTGTCCTCAGCGCTTCCATGTCATTTTGGTGCAAATTAGGTGGAGCCAGACCTCCGCCTTCCCAGGAGGCACGAGAAGACGTTACTGCACAGCAAAAATGAAAGCAGCGTTTACCTCTGACCCCTTACTAGTTTTACGGCCAACCTTTCTATACACAATATTGCTCCACATGCGTCGTCGTGTTACCGTTTTTCCTCAGAACCCTCGAAGTCTTGGCGCATGTTATTGGATCACGCCATCGTTACTCTCCTAGCGCTAACATTAGCATAGAGAGAACACTTGACGCCTTGCCGAGTCCCACCCGCCAAGATTATGTTTTTGCGTAAAGGAGGGACAAATTTTGAGTCTTCACCTTTGCTGGTGAGACACTGAGAGACATTTCACTCCTGAGGCGCTTTTATTTTGCTTTTAAACATCGCTGACAAAGCCGGGTAGAAGCCATTGGTTTTCTGGTTTCACAGGATTCGACAAGGCTCTCGAGACCTACTGGTGCTAGGGCAGGGGTTCCGTGGCTAACGGTAAATTGTTCGCCAGGACGAACCGTTTTCTTGGCATGCGCTTTTAACTTTCTCTGTGCACCGGAGCTTCGAAACGTAATTTCACTTGATTTTCAGTGATCCAGTGGCTATGGCATTCGGCTGTTGGTGCAAACGTCGTGGCGTCGAATTTCGGCCGCGGTGGCTGCACTTAGTCGAAGGTGAAATGTTGAGGCCCACGTGCTGTGTACGTTAGCGCACGTTAAACAACCCCGGTGCTCTAAATAGCCGGAGCGCTTACAGCATCTCCTAATCATGCCGTGGTTTTGTGACACAAGACCCCAGCAAATAATAAGTTTGATTTGGAACTTTTCCTCTCGTAGCATCAGCAGGCCAGCCCCGTCAAAATGGACAAAACAACGACGCGTGTGTCACCACGGTAACCTAGAAGTCATCATAACCGGTGTGAGCTTCGCTGGGCGGCAATGAAAGCATCATTCTTTGCCTGTATGATGTGCAGCTGACAGCAAGCAACACAGTTTCTGCGACCCCATCAAGAGCTGCTATAGCCACTTGACTTCGAGCTAATTGAGACTGTGCTCACACGCCTGCGTTACAGCGGCCCTTGGAAATGGAGTCCGTAAGCGGGTTTTAAGGTAGCCATACTTAAGTTGAATTGAATTGAATTGTTTATTTTTTTTAACATAATACATGTCAAGGGATGGTACGGCTAAAGGCAGATTAACTTCCTGACAATGGCCCTACCACCCAAGCACTGTTCAACAGGGTTGTGACCATTATTAAGAATTTATACAATAGAAAGCGGAAGCTCTGCACGGAAATAAAGGAGAAAAAAACATGACATAGCGCTATTAGCAAGGGATGACGACATACATACAAGATTAATACAATCGAGTTCTTTTTAATCTAACAGGTCGTAAGGCACATGATGTTAGAAGTCTTACTCCTACTATGAAGGCACACAAGACAACAAATACGATTTGACAACACGCTTAAACAGGGATGTTGATAAGACTTCATACACATTGCTCAGTACTTGCGGATGGTGGTTTAAGAAAGAAGGGATCATGTATTTAAGTTGTTTAGTGCAGTATTTTGTTCTGCAGAGTGGAACTTCGAAGTGGCTATGTCGTAAACTATATGGCATGCGGTTAGTCAAGTACATGTGCGAACAAATAGATTCATTTTGATGCATTTTTCTCTGTATGTATGTAGCAATCTTGAGGTTGTACAGGTGATCGACTTTTAATATCTCATTTTTTAAGAAAAACGGTGCTGTATGATCAAGCCATGCAAGGTTTTCTGTGTGTCGAACCGCTTGTTTTGAAGGACTGTCAGCCTACATAAATTTGTTTTGCTTGTAGTGCCCCAGACTAAGAGGCAGTAATATAGTTGAGAATATATGAGTGTATAGTACAGCTGACGTTTTAGCCAATTCGGAACCAGATGCCGGATTTTATAAAACACTCGATTAGACCTGGAAATGCTAGTATGAAATTTGTTTATGTGATGAGTCCAGTTCAAATGTTCTTCGAACAATACTCCCAGAAACTTAAATACAGATACCCGTTCAATAGCGCAAGCATCAAAACGAAGAGAAATGTGAGCGTCATCGGGTTTATTCTTAGGCTTAAAAACAATGAATTTCGTTTTAGTAACATTTAACTGAAGTTGGTTGAGAGACAACCAAATCAGAAGCTCGTGCAACCAATCATTTGCCGCTGTTGCCAAGTCAGCCAAATTATGACCAGAGAAAAATAAACTGGTATCGTCGGCGTAGAGAACCGTTTTAGGCGTAAGTGGTATATTACGGTATCGTTAATATAAATGACAAAAAATAGAGGACCCAAAATGGACCCCTGAGATACGCCGCACTTTATTTCCTTCATCTCTGAGCATATGCTGTTATGCCTTACAAATTGAAACCTATCTGAAAAATAACTATTTATAAGTTCTAAGGTAACGCCTCTAATTCCATATAAAGGTAGCTTTTGAAACAAAATGTGATGCTTTATAGAGTCGAAAGCTTTTCTGAAGTCAAGAAAAACTCCGACAGTATATAACCTATTTTCGAAATTGTCAATTATTTCTTCTTTAACACTCAGCAGTGCCTCCTCTGTTGACTTATTCTTGCGAAAGCCGAATTGATTGTCAACAAGTGCCCGCTTTTTATCGAGAAATTTGGTTAACCTAAACTTTAAAATTAATTCTAATACTTTAGAAAATAGAGGTAGCACAGATATTGGCCTGCAGTTATTTAGATCATTAAAGGATCCACCTTTGTGCAAGATTACTACTTTGGCTATTTTCATACTAGCAGCAAAAATCCCGGTAACTAGCGCGCTATTACATATATGACAAAGCGGGGCACATAATATATCAGCAACATGAATAATTGGTCGCGCTTTGATATCATCATATCCGGCTGCGCTGTCTGTTTTCAAAGATTTGATTAAATTAAAAATTTCATGTGCGGTGCACGGAGAAAGAAACATGGAGTTGGTACTGTCAGATGATATATATCCACATAGATCCTTTGCAAGATTGCTTGTACCAGGGTTATTGCAATACCCGCATGCAAGAAGTGATCGTTAAATTTGTTCACCAGTGGGGTATTGGTATATTCCACATTATCGAACGTAAGTGTGCTAGGGATCACAGTGTTTGAGTTGCCTTTGAGTTTTCGAAATGCAGCCCATATTTTTTAGGGTCGCCTGATATCGACGCAAACACATCTTGGTAGTACTGAGTGCGAGCTTTCCGAAGATCCGAATTGAGCTTGTTCCTGAGCTTTTTATATTCCCGGAGAATTGTTTCGTCTTTTACACGAATAAAAGTGTCAAATAACGTATCCCTCATTCGAATTCTGTGGTATAACTCACGGGTAACCCATGGTTTTCTAGATTTTCGATGACCTTTAGTTCATCCGTGTAGCGCGCGACACAAAGCGAACAAGCACCGCTGGTTCTTTACCTAGCTTGGGCGGAAGCCTGTGCAAGCCGTCAATATTAGCTGGCGTGAGCTCGGCAAGGTTGAACTGTTTCGCTAGATTATTCAGTTTATCAAGCAACTGTTCGTTTTGGCTATGTGGGAGACCATGAATTTCTAAATTTTGACGGCGACTATATTGCTCTAAGTAGTTGAGATGCTGTCGCAGCTTCTGAATTTCCCGAGTGTCATTGGCTGCTTCAGCCTTTTCAACTCTTTTCTTTAGAGTAGCTATTTCACATGACTGCTTCCTCATATCGATGAGTACCCTGTCGTACTGCTCTGACAAGTGTTTAACCGATTGTTCCATGTTTTGGACTGTGTCCTTCAGTTGCATTAATTGATCTATTTTGCATTTGATGGTGGGTATCTCTGACAACTTGCGATTTATTTCAGCCAGTATTTTTCGAGTGTCAGATGTCTGCTGCAGCTGCAACTTCCCGCTGCCGGCGTTCGCACGTGCAGCTAGAATAACACACGCTTGACATTTCCATGCCTTTTTTGCTGCCTCGTCGCTTGTCTTAAATGCAGTCTTTATTACTCCTGAGCAGGGCCCAACATGATAACCGTAGCTACATTCTGAGCACAATGGGCAACTGCCGGGATCGGGAAGTGCCTCTTTGCACACTAAACACATGGCAGAAGATGCAATTCTCAGTACACACCCTAAATGTATAACACTACAAATCACGCAGCACCCACAAAGCAAACGACGAAATACAAGAAACAAAAAAGCAATTGCGGTGGTGGTGGGCGGCACAACAGAGAAGAAATGTTAAAGCTTTGTGACTAACCTGCAAGATTTGAAGAAGTCAGTCTCCCGTGCGTCCGCCCGCCACCACCACCGCTGAACAAATGCGACGGTATCTGATGAGCTTGGTTCTTTTACGCAGCTCGATGACGTCACGAAGATTGCGAGGCCCACGTAGTGTCAGCGCTGTCAAATTTCCGGCACTGTCAAATGCGAAGAACTCGGAAGCCTGTGTTGCCTCTCATCGGAATTGAAAAACGATGGATTCCAGGTTGGGCTGTTCCTTTTGGGGCAGCTCAGGGTCTGCACGAAGCGTGGGAGGCCCGTGTGGTTTCCTGCAAGATTTGAAGAAGTCAGTCTCCCGTGCGTCCGCCCGCCACCACCACCGCTGAACAAATGCGACGGTATCTGATGAGCTTGGTTCTTTTACACAGCTCGATGACTTCACGAAGATTGCGGGGCCCACGTAGTGTCAGCGCTGTGTCAGCGTTATACTCATTCGGCCCCAAGGCAACCCGATACGCTTTCCAGCGTTCTCAACGCCAGTGAGTTTACTTCGAGCGAAAATACGAAAGTGCGCAAAATACGTGTCAGTGCGTCTTTGACAGCTTCTATCTGCTTTACAGTCCGCGTGCGCATTTTTGTTGTAACAGGTCATATTGGCGAATCCCAGTAAATGTTTGTTAGACGTTTACTGCTTGCAAGTCGCATTCCGCATTTTCAGTGATCATTCGTATAACTAGTCAGAAGCGCAGCACACCATTCGTTACGGCATAAGGTTGTGAACTGTTTCAACTGCACCAGCACACAGTCCTACTGCCATTATCCGTGTTGTAAGTTAACACACCATTGCACGCTGTGGCCGCACTGCATCAGCCCCCAGAGCACTATAGAAAGAAAGGGAAGGGACCACAGACACTTCGGCTTTATCGTGGCTCGCTGACACGTGAGCGTTATTCCAGGGGTGCGATCGCAGATCTTTGTACGGAAAAGGAGACGTTCGGTCTCTGCCATGTTACGATGTAGAGGCATGGTTGTCGCTGTACTCGCTGCAGATTTGGCTCAATGTGGCGCAGACTTCCGCGGGTTCCTTTCTCTCCTTTGTTTCACTACATGCTGAATTGTCACCGGGTCGCTCAACATGCGTGAGAACGTAAGGGCGAGGGCAGACATTTGGCAAGCGGTGAACACCCCAAAATAGAGGAGTATGCTCTATTGCCTTCTTGAGGATAACATACTACAAATCGAGATGTTTCTTGCCTTCTACCGAATAGGACTGAGATCGTGGTGTGCTCTGTGTTTCCTTCCGCCTATCCTCGTTTTTTCGCCCAGTTTAAGATGTCAAAAAACAATTTTATGAGAAGAAAGAAGTTCTCTTTCATGAACTTTAAAGTGCAACCTACAGAGGAAACGTGCTCATAAAAAAAACGTCGCCGTGACCCGCGGTTCACGGTGTCAGCGTTGTCCAGGGCAACGACATGCAGTGGAAAGCAAACAAAACTGGACGCACTCGCAAGCAACGATCTCCGATCTCGCCCCAGCTCGCTGCATCTAAGACCTCTCCCCTCCGGGAATCGTCTTATCACTCGTTTAGTGGAAAGATGCGGAAAACGGGTCACGGCAGGCATGCCTGCTTCATAAAAACAAAAAGAACAAAGAAAAAACAAAAAAGAAAGAAAACGCACACAACGGCGAATGTAAGGGAACGGGAGAGGGTAGGGGAGGAGACATGCTTGTCTAATGATTTCCCCCCGAATTGAATGTTTCCACTATGGATCACGTGATGCTTACCTCGGGGTTGCTTGACCTCTCGACACGGAGACGATTCACGACAAAGAACAAAGCAGTTTCACCGTATAGTGCTCATGGTCGCCGAACCATGTTTCCGTAATCCGACGTTCTAGGCAGAGGCAGCGGAATATTACGCAGCGATCGCTACGTCACATCTCCACTATAATGCACTTTGATAAGACTAGCCGAAATAAAACGAAAGCATGTGCAATCTGTAAAGTGCTGGTAGTCGAGATGGGACACAGCAGCATGAGCCCAGCTACGATAGTCAATGTCACCGACTTGAAGGCGCATATTTTATTCTGTGGCTTGATGTGTTCTCTGTATAATACCTTTGTGCCGCACCTAGCGTGTTTCACTCTCCGGTTTCTTGTTGCTTATGGCTGTCGATTAGACACTACTGTATCTTTGTGGAGCTTAGAAAAGCCTTCAGATACGTGTGCAGTAAATTGTTCCACATAAAGACCAAAGTGCTACACTTGGATTACGAAATCGTTAGATTGACTAAACATGTTCTAATTACTCGAGAGCATTTCGTAGCCTATAATGAATCCGACTACTGATCATGTGCTGTGAAACGGTGTGTGTACAGTGAACTTCAGTTTTCGGACGATTTTATGCCCAATCTACGTTAACGGCTTAGTTCTCATTGTCCCTTCTTACATAAAACTATCCGTGGACGAGTTCGTCGTGGTCCGCGAAATTTGTAATTTAAGCGATGATCCCACCCTTAAAGATAGCATTGAGTCAATACTGTGACACGCGCAACCACGTGACAATACTTAACTGATGTACGGCTTGGCAGATGCAATAGAACACTACTAAGTACAAAGTATTGCGCGCGTGTGGACGATCATCCTACTGTAGACTGATGTTTCTCCCGAGTCAATAATGTGTTGCCATTTAGGCACACAAATCACTACTTCCCTAAACCGGTCTCTCCCCTGCTAAAATACCGCAACACGAACTTAGGTAAATTCGTCGCAACTTCTCCGGAACTCGCTGTGATGAAGCACTTATCTACACGATGCACAATATTTTGCCACGATGGTATGCTGCAGTTTCAGCGGGATCCATCTTCAACAAAATTTATTTAGGCGTATGCATTATCCCAAACATTTTTATTGTCTTCATCCTTCATAGTTAAAGGTTCCTGTGCGAGAATTTGGGCCGTGAATTACTCACCCTAACCGCCGTCTACTGCTTCCAGTCGTTGACTTTTCCCGCTGGATCTCTCACAGAATTTGTTGTGGCATTGGTGCACTTCACGGCACTTCCGCAGGGAGGTGGTAAGTACAGAGCCAACACTGACGACAACCATAAAGCACATTAGAAGTGCTGCCTGTATTGTAAGTATGGTAGCATCTGTCGGTTTATCTGAGCTCCGGTTCTGCGCTTGTCATCCCCCTGAAATTATGCGCCATCTCGCCCCGAATGAAGATTTGGTAAATAATCGTCACGACCCACATATGCCTGCACCCGGGATATTGAGCCAGGATCGGTCACTTTAATAGCTTTAGTGTTATGCGAAGCCTAACAACAACATGAAGAGTTTCAGGTAACCCTACAACAGCTGTCAAATGGAGTCGTTTTTTCTTTCTCTGTGGCCATGGTAACCGACAGTCTGCACTTCTTTCTAAAGTAGTTAACTATATGTAGAGGAGAATTTTGCTCCCACATTTCCTTCTTGAAAACCCTGTAGTTTGATATTGCTTTTAATGGTCTGCTCTTAAATTTCCTAATATCTTGTGGCCAATTAAATCATGCATTCATCCCCGAGCCCGCACCATAATACTGAAGTATAATAAAATATCATATAAAAATCAATTGTTCTTGCTGTGCTAGGTGCCCTTATTGATTCCCGTGGTTTAACGTCCCAAAACTACAATATGATTATCAGACATGCAGTAATGGAGGGCTGCGGAAATTTCGACCGCCTGGGGTTCCTTAATGTGCACTGACATCGCGCAGTAAGAAGGACCTTAACATTTTGCCGGCGTAACACTGCAGCCGCCGCGGCCGGTATTCGATCAGCAGGCGAGTGTCATAGACACTAGACCTCCACGGCGGCGCGCCGGGCACTGTGGGATGCGTACAGAAACACACCGCTTATGCGTAACAGAGCATAAGTAGCATAAGTACTGAGCTTTACAATGCCGAAAACGGGATATTATTGGAACGTAACAATGTCGGACTGAAGAGTAGTTTTAGCTATCTGGAAAGCCTCAATGGTACCTAGCTATAACAGCAAGAGCATTCCTGTATTTCGCTTTAACAGAAGTCGGCCACTGAAAGCGGGACAGAACTGGGCCCCAGTCTATTAGCAGCGCTTTAAAAGGAGGGTACACCAGTTCTTTGGGTTATGCAATTTACAGGATAGTTAATATTTGATTTATGAATAGTGCTGCGCATTAGGACTATGGCAGCCATAGAAATTCAGCGGTGGGAGAAGAGCAACGTTCCCACTGCCACCAATATAAAAACCCACGAATTAAGAACATCGTGAACAACTTAGCAATGAAATTCTGCAGATAACAAATTCCACTGTTCAACCTTCCGAGGGAAAATTAGAAAGAGTAACTTTCATTGAAAAGTCTTGTACGATGCAGCAGTAATGAAAGCAACTATTCATCCTCTGATTGATTTGTGCGGTTTAACGTCCCAAAACCAGTTCTGATTATGAGAGACGCCGTAGTGGAGGTCTCCGGAAATTTCGACCACTTGGGGTTCTTTAACGTGCACTGACATCGCACAGCACACGGGCCTCAACATTTCGCCTCCATCGAAATGCAGCCGCCGCGGCCGGGATTCGAGCCCGCGACCTTCGGATCTGCAGCCGAGTGCCATAACCACTAGACCACCGTGGCGGGGCATTCATCCTCTGGTCCGAGCAAATTATAACGTGTGATTATATCGCATATTGCCAGTGAATGTGAGTACCGCATATTTTACAATGTGTGAAAGTAAGGGACGAGCACTAAAGTGACATTAAATGTTATCGTAAAGTTTTTCGCGCATACATCCGTAACTGTGAACTTAAATTTAATGAAGTTCTGGTATTAGTGATGCAGCGCGGTAATTTTACTTACCGAACTACCAAATACGCAAATTGTAGCTCTAGTATTGAATAAACAATACAAAAATGCGTACCACTGGAACAGTTCTTCTAGGTAAATGCGACAGTCGCATCGCTGCCCGCAAATTTCCAGAGCGAAAACACAAAGAAAAGGAGTGTTCACTTTAAATAGTGTAAAAGACGAAGTTTATTCGATCTAACATACAGTGGGTTTGGGTTTGTGTTTTTTAACCGGGCCACATCGCAAATTAATAAACGCACAAATGACGCCCATGGATATTATTGTTGAAACATGAAAAACAAGCAAATAAGAAGTAATGAAATGGGTAATCATTAAAAATATCATGACAGCATGACTATCGTGAAACCTGAGGAGGTCCGAAGCCTACGTTGGTGCGTTGGTATTTCCCCATACAAGGACTCCGGTCTCTGCTAAAGGCTTGCTTTACCGTGGCTCTCATGACGATGACGTCAGATGCCGAAAGCCCGGGCTCATTAACAGAATTCCGTTAAAATTCCTTCTTGCACGACAACCCCACACATACGCCTTGTGAACGTGCTGCCTCCGGAATTGGCCCAAGCTTTCCGTCGACAGGGCAAAACAAGATTTAACGAATTTCTTTTAACTGATGCAATTATATCATCATTATTCCAGTCACCTAAATTATTCCTAGTTTAATTTAGGCAGGTTTTGATCAATTATCAACTTCTTTTGTCCGTGCAGCAATCACGTCTTTCATAGCGTGACCACGAAGGCGTTAGCACAGGTCTATATGCTTCGCACCCAAAAAAGCAACGTCAGCAATGGAACGCTTTAGTTTAAAATGAATTGCCGATCTTAGAGGGCGGAAAAAAGAGCGCTAAAGGGATTTCGTGCAGCTCGAAAAGTAACGATCATGCACTGAGTATACTAATTCTGATATATAGTTGTTCCAACTTGATTTTTATGACTTTCACAAAAATATTGACGATCTCCTTGTCAAAGAGCAGTCTCATTAATTCCGAGGCGCGAATTTTTATGTGGGCATTGGTATGAGAAGACAAGCAAGACCGGTGTATGATCATCCATGATAACAATACATATATTTTGACAGGAGCTGCTGATTAACTAATAAATCGCCTATCAGGAGGCTCGCAGTGCATTGATGTGACAGAGCGATGTCCTACCCAGGGGACGAAGAAGACGAACGCCGTGCACACTTCTTTCACCTGGAAGAATAAAAAAAAAAGCGATTTTACTTTGCAGGAGTAAAAAAGTGACCTCTGATGACAATGCCGTAGAAAGTCATTTTGAAGGGTATAGCAGGATACAGAGCGGCAGCTGAATGTAGTAGAATATACCTGCCAACGCAGTAATCACCTCGTTTGGTTAATAAGCACTTAAAACATGTCATGGGCGCAGAGCGATTTTATGTAATAAGTATACGAAATGATATTAGTGTGATACTAAAAATGATTTAAGTTCAGGAGAATTCGGCCTAATCAACAAGTCATTAATGTCGAAAAAGAAATAAAGATGGTCCATATATTGATATGTGTAGAAGCTCTCGTGTTAACCTTTGCTTCAATGATGGGGCGCTTTTCATTTGCCGAATTTGATACAAATGAATCAGATTTAAGTGAAATATTGGTACAGCTCCCCGTATCGCATATCTAGAAAACTGCTCCAATGCGATCTGGGGCTCGATGGAATGAAGAACATTCTTGAGGTCTATAAATAAATCACAGTATATTTTTTTTCTTATCAGTGTTTGTAATTATGGCATTTTGATGGCAACATCACGGTTCTAAAGGTTTCTTTTCCTTTTTTTAAAATCATACCGGCTACTACACAAGATTTCTTTTATGTAAACAAAACACGAGCAAGCAAATCAGGCTTCCATTTGTCACAGACTGAGTGATTTTCCACATAATCGTGAATACGGATGTCGGTTGTTTATTTGGTGCCTTATTTTCATGGCCACCTTTAAATATAGCAGTTGCTCAACGAGTTGAAATTTCTGCGGTAAAACACCGCTTGAAAGCACGACAGTAATAACGTCCCAGATTGCCTTGGAGTGTGATAAGTATATTTATTCCTTTTTACCACTTTCGTTGTTCCCGGAGCAACATTACTTTCAGTAGCCTTATCGACGCTTCCACATCAGCATGAGACGCCGGTCTCTTGTATACTGCGCACCGTAACGTAGGTGCAGATGCAAGTGTAGTATCACAGTCAGTGCCATAGGTTCTTCACAACAGCCTACTTCTATTAAATATGTGTTTGATGAGTTAGCCAGATCTTCGCCACAAATACTTTGAGTATTAGTAGTCACCTATTATATATCACCACATTGTTTCTTTCCATTAGTCGTTGTGCTGTGTGGTCTTAGTCCACGTTAAGGAACCACAGCTGGAGAAAATTCCCGGAGACCGGCGTGTCTCATAATCATGTCGTAGTTTGGCACGTAGAACTTCAAAAATCAATCAATAAATTACTATCAATTAGTCAATTTACCATTTTTCCATACCTTCTTAGGGTTGTTCTGAATGTTCTCAAATCTCTCTTATGAGAATTGGGGAACTTTTCCTATCCGTAAAGCACTTTATAAACTTGGCTGGTGATTTACTTATGGCATGATTAATTGTTAACATTTATTGCGTTCATATAGGTCGTTGTTTACCAAAGGTTATTTGTAGTGTTTTTCGGCGCATTATGATTTCCTCGACTGCCCTTTCTACCTCCTTCTAATTTGCTTCTTCTGATCGTTGCTGCAGGCTCGTATCGGTCGGCTGTACCTCTCGAAATACGCATTATGAACCCGTTGAAAACTTGTATTCGGTACTCACATTGCAAACGTAACGTTCTCGTAAAGACCGTATCGTTGACTTTCTACTACGCCAGGACCACAATCTTGCTTCAGAAATTGTACCCACAGTGCAATCTTATGGACCATTTAACGCCGTACATCACAAAGTAATACTTCAGAAACTTCGCTAATGGGCTCGTGGGTGATCTCCTTTATGACATTTCTCGCCATTCACAGCAAAAACATACCTGCTTACTCTTGGGCCGACATGTCAACGGACTGTATGTATCCGCTCCTCGACACGTTGATTCAGCCGTAGTAAATCGCAGCCGGTAGTTGAAGCCAGCAGCACTCTGAAACAGGATCCCCCATTACGCTTGAGTTAGATGTCAAAAAACTTCGTTGAATGAGGTTGAATGATGTTGAACTTCGTTGAATGATACTTCGTTAAATGTCAAAGAACCAGTGATGGCGAAATTGGTGAATGCGCGGTTGTTCCAGAAACAAAAAGGAAAAGAAAACAGAAATAATACACCGAAGATGTGTATGAGAGATTTAGGCGAATCCTACCTGCGGAAAAACGTGAAGCGCAGGAGAGCAATTTCACAGCGGTGTGTTGATTCCGGGAGCGGCGTGGGACATAGAGCAGCGCCTTTACCGCAAACTAAAGCGTCTCTTACGCGGATGACGCGAAACTTAATCGAATGCTCTACATATGGAAGAAATGTGACTTGGTGTTAATGAAATGTGAATTAGTCGAATGAAATGTTTTATCAGCATTAGGCCATATACCCTAGGTGAACCAAATGTATCACGCGGTTAATTAATCTCGATACGAACAGATTATGACCAAGTATGTTTCCCTTCATGGAGTCGGGCCGAAGGAGGATTTTATAGCCGTGGGCTTGTCCCACCACCATAGTTCCGCTGCTAACCCATCTTCACACAGTGACAGGGCGCTTTTCTTTCCTTTCTTCTTTTTTTTTTTGCTGCTGTAGTACACAAAATGAAACTTTAAGATAATCTTGTTTACGCGAGTAACCTTATTTAGCTGACTCATATTGGTTAGGTGAGCAGGAATGGTTTGGTGAGAAATAACCTTTAACAGTGGTGGATTAGGCAGGAGCCCGAGGCGCTGTAGACAGCCGATTGTAACGCAGCCGCCTCTGAGCTGCACAAGCACGGGAATGCACCGCTTTTTATGCATGCTTAAATGTGCGCACCGTTGCAGTGATGCGTAAAACTGAAATGAAGCAATGATGAAGGAGGCATTCGCACGCACTTGCTCACACAAGGGGCGTGCAACATGTTGCACATACATGTGCGAAATGCTTTCTATTATGTGTGCGCGCTTTATTGCGTAGCAGAACGATATTTTTTCACGTTAGACGAACGCAGCTAAACTGAATGCCTTCATTCAAATGAGCAATAAAACAATATAAAACAGCTTGACTCACCTGCACGTCCACCTGAAAGAGGTCCAGCACCGTGTCGAAGTATTCGTGGTTGGCAGTGCGCTCCGCTATGGCAAAGTGTGCCATCTGCTTGTAGATTGGATCGGCGTCCACTCGCCTTCGGTAAAAGCCGCCCGGGAGACCGGCGCTGTGGACAAAGCTCGGAATCGTAAGGGCACCGAACATTAGTAGCAGCCACATTACAGATATCTTGCGATGAGCTGCCTTCCTGGGAAACCTTAGCTTCTTCTGTTGAAGGGCTTCTCAGATGTTCTTGTTTTAGTTCTTCGTCACTTCGAGAACATTATTGAAAAGCGACGCTAGTAAACGTTCAACACACTTGCTTCGGGAGGGTTTTGAAGAGTTTCGATGCCGTTGCCCCCAAGGATCCGTGGATCGGCCGTTTTCATCCAATCCGTCTTTGTCAGAGCGCCGCTCTCAAGTCGAGAGGAAGATACGAGCGGCTCGCCGACTGCAGCAAGTCGTCAAGATTCGCCGGGCTCTTATTTGTGATATCGTGCGTTCGCCTAAGCTTGTAACCTACAAAACAAAAAAAAGTAAGTAAATACCCGGTTCTTCATGAAACTCGGCAATATCCTCGCTGCTGCTGCAACAGCTGTCGTAACAAAAGGAAATACAATACAGTAATGGCAACCAAGACGGATCTCTTGCGCGGCTACGCCTGAGCGGGTGACATCACTCTCATATGAGATATAACGATAATGAAATAAAAGATAGCCCACTTCCCGTGCGTGGTGTGCGCCACGTCACGAAACTATTCCAGAGTACGCCCCCAAAGTTTGACGTGTCGCGAGTCATCTTGACGTGTCACAGCCGCCCGCCTAAAGATACAAGCCGTCTTATCAGCCGCCGCCGGCTCCGTAGAGCGCGTTCTTCTTCCGCTCACGGTTCGCGGAATATGAGAAGCGCAGCAGTCACAACTTCCTCTCGCGATCCGGGACGATATCGGGGGCCCAGATTGTTGTGCTCTTCTGTTTCTTTTTTGTGTGATTTGTTTCGCCTACTCTGGAAAGCTTGGAAGGACGGTGTTGAAAGGAAAACTATGCGTAGTACGTTGCTGCGTAACTTGGTCTTCGGGTTGTACGGGTGTCCCATTACGCTCCAAGAACCTCGGCACGCCGCCGCTTGGGCGCCCTGTGATAACCAAATTTTGGCGAGGCACCCTGGCAGAGTGCTAGCACGCATGGCGCTGTAGTTCTGTGCAAGACAAGCACAATGTCACGAAACGTCTAATGTTCAAAAAGATGTGTCCAAACAATACGCATCTGTTGAACACAACGGCCTTCGAACGGCCTTAACAACGCCTCTATGACACTTGTTCGCCGCAACGGATTCAAGAATGCCTTTATGACACCTATTTGGCATTTTGCTTTTATGTGTTGCCGTGTATTGGCCTGTGGTGAAACGGGTGCTGGGGCTGTTTTGATATATGTCCGTTTTGTTTAGGAATGGCTGGAGGCGTATGCTGCACGCCCTGTGTGGTTCTTGCCCCCGCATGATGCGCACAGGGTTCTCTTACAAGTGCACTTCTTAAGATACCGGCTTAACACGCAAGGTCCTGAAGTTTACGATAGCGGTGTGAGGGTACGCAGTTTGGAATTTTGGCGATCTCAACACAAACAATAAGAACGCATTATTTGAGGAATATTCGATATATTGAAATAATCGCACTCCTCGGAATAAGGGAGCTCTAACCTCTCACTACTTAAGGAACGCTCAACTAAAGACGTTTATAACGTGATCACCTCGTACTGTTCTATTCCTTTTCTGTGTGAGATTAGTGATTGAACAAGCACTTTCCGTGTAACTCTATTCTCACTAAAGCAAGAACAATGCGCTTCATATACGTATTTCTCAATAAGCCGCTTAGCGCATGGGCTTTTCATTCGTGTTTCATCATTTAAGCTTTGTATAATCACTAGAGCGTTTGCTTTGGCACTGGTAGGGATGCCGCAAATTTATTTGCGTATTTGTCCCTGCATAATTGCAATAGCCACTTAATAATCTCCCTAACATCTCGCTCCTATATACTGGGAGCCTGTCAAATGCTCTAAATAACCATCTCTTTTCCTTCACGTACTCGATCCTCAAACGCTAAAGTTGATGTTCTAAAACGGCATTCACGAGCACGCCTACACATCTACCATTGTCATGCATTTCATTTGCTTTTTCCTTCCATCTCTGATTAATCGAGAGATAATGGGATGCCCTGTCGCAGTGGTGTGATGGTTACGGCACTCGGCTGCTGATCCTACAGTTGCGGGACTGAATCCATTCTCAATGGAGTCAAAGTGTTCTGGCGCAGTGCTGCGTGGCTTCAGCGCACGTTAATATATCCAAAGTGATCGAAATTTCGCCCTCCTCAATTGCGTATGTCATATTGATATCGTGGTTTCGGGGCGTGAAAGCGCAGTTTCCGCAGATAAAGTGATAACATTAGCTTGGGAAAAGTTCACCTTCGATGCAGAGTGCTAAGCGATGCAAATGCTATACTCAGACCGATAGACAGCACACATTATGCTACCGCAAGAGCGCTGCGGGGTTTATTAGAGAGACCAAACAGAACCACAGTGATTCTAAATGTATTTCGCCTTCATTGAATTACGACGATAAATTAAACTCACCGTCCCTAGCGCAAGGACATAACCCAGAAAGCATGGACAGCCATGCGTTCCGAGTATCGTGATTCGTTCGCTGAGGACTGCACATGTCGCATGTAGCGCACAACATGGCTTGTTTTCTAGGTTGTGAATTCAGGTTTCACATAGACAGCTTCGTATTAGTCTGCCCTTCTGTTTGTTTGAATCTTGATTTGTTTCGCCTATGCTGGGCACTTGGAAGGCCAGTCTTGAAAGCAAAATGATGCGTAGAACGTCGCTGCGCAACATCCTCTCTGTTGTACGGGTGTCCCATTACGCCACAAGAATCTCGGCCGCCGCCGCTAGATCGCCCTGTGATAAGCAAATTTGGCGAGGCACCCTGGCAGAGTGCTAGCACAAATGGCGCAGCAGTCTCGTAGAAGACAAGCGCAATGTCGTGGGACTTTTTCGATCACATCAACAACAAATGGGATCACATCAACAAGAAAAACAACACGCATTTGTGAAATACCACGTTTTACTGACAGTGGATGGATGGATATTAGGAGCGTCCCCTTTATATAACGGGGCGGTAGCCGGGCCACCAAGCTCTAGCTTTATTTCTGTTTCCTCTACAAACATATCTTTTCCCGAATCACACATATTTTCACAACTAATTTTTCTCCTCGTCTATTTATTTTATCTATTATCGTTCCTCTGTGATGAAACAATCTTACCCGATCTACCTTGCGGAACGGCCTTAACAACGCCTCTATAACACCTGCTCTCCATAGCGGCTTTTCATCCATTTGGATTTTTGCTATTTTATGCTGCTGTTCCTTTACCTATGATTGAAGGGACGCCGGGGCTGTTTCGATTAATGGTCGCTCTGTTTGAGAATGTGCTGAAGGCGTAGGTTCCACGCAATGTGCCCGTCTCGCCTTGCATGAGACGTCCGGAGTTACCTTACACGTGCATTCCTTACGATAAAAGTGTAATGACCAAGGGGTTGGGTGTCGGAGTGTCGGAATCAGAAATTCAGAATCACAAATATTTATTATTACCACAAAGAACAAGTTGTTGCATTACAATACGCAAAAGGAAGTCCCGCATTCGGAGACTGAATGGGGATCTTCTGTACATAGTAAATATAAAAGACACAAAAAAATTTTTGGCATCGACAGGCAGGAAAAAAAATTACATAGTGCATTTTAAGGTAACCGATAACGCACACTTCAATGATACAAATGCAATATACATGCAAACACGTGATGTAATTAACAATAATAAAAAGGAAAAATCTGGACACTAGATTGAAAAAGATACGAATCTATGCCTTAGTGGGTATGTAAAAATTTTTGTTATGGTATATTGGTTAATAAGGAATTTTTTTTTCATTTTTCGACAATCCAGCTTTGAGTCACTGATTTAAAAAAAATAGGGCAGGGGATTCCATCAGAAAAGTGCGCTACAAAGGGCGGTTTGTTTACCGTAGTTTGTATGGATTTTTGGTGAGATAAAGTTTTTGTGCAAAGCAAATCATTTGTTGTTATCGTTAAGCAGTTAATAAGATGGGATGATGGAAATGGGCAATCCATTTTTAACGTGCTTAAATAACCAGATGGCAATGTGGTATTTAGCTACATTGTGCACTGTAAGTATATTGTAGGCATGGAATAATTGTTCGGAATTAGTGTCATATGAGCTCAAAGTTACTATTCTGATTGATTTGTTCTGAACAGCCTGTAACAGCGCAAGCTGAGTATTGTATTACCCCATGCCGTCATGCAATATTTTCTATGTGAATCAACAAATGCGTAATATAATGGCAAGGGAATGGAACATGAAAAAAAAGGGGGGAGGGGAGACGAGATCGAAGGAGGATGCGTATACCAAAAGAAAGTATTTCTTAACATCTAAAATACGGCTGAGGAATTTCAAGTCTGACGCCTAAGTACACACAGTCATTGCTGGCATGTATCAAATGACGGGGGATGCAATTTGTAGGAACGGGCACTAGTGATCTCAAATGTGACGAGAAGACGATGAATTGCGTTTTTGTTTTTTTAACATTGAACTTTAATTTATTTAATTTAAGCCAGTGTAATATGCTGCAAGGATCAGTACTTAGTTTCTGTACTAGGCAGTCTATGTTTTTTTTTTCGGAGCTAAATATAGTCGTGTCATCAGCGTAGAGAAAAAATTACAGCATATCCACGGAGTGAATAATGATGAGAGGGCGAAGCTCGGGATGTGCATCGTAGATCGTGCCGAGTTCCGGATTAATTTAGTTAACGCGCACGCTACGAATCCTTATAGTTCAACTATGCACAAGTGAAATCTCCCACCGGCACTTCATTGCAAGTCAAGGTCCAGTGCCTATATATATATATATATATATATATATATATATATATATATATATATATATATATATATATATATATGGGTTGCCGGTGAACGCTTCTCCAACGCGAGCAGTCGGTATTTCTTAATCAAGAAACTCGCTAGGAGACGCTGCCTACGCCAACGTTGTCTCTCGCGGGTGAGGGCGCGTTCTCCTTCTTTGCCAGCTGGTAGAGCGTTCCTCTAAGAAACAGCGTTTCCATAGCCAACGCGCGCCTTTCGCTCTCTCTCTCTCACAATACAGCAGAGGCACGCGCCGGAAGGCACGCGCCGGGAAAAAGAGAGAGAGGCACGCGCGGAGGGCGAGCGCCGAGGGCGAGCGCGTGCCTCCCGGCACGGGGGTTACGCCTGACGACTGACGCGTGACAAGGTTAGACTAAGAGGAGCTTCGCCCCTAAAACATTTACAGTGCGCAAAATATTTGGTGGATCATTAATATAAATTAAAAACAATTGCGGGCCCGGAATGGACCCTTGTGGTGCCTCTGTATTAGTGGTTTTTCGTTTTGAAAAAGTACCGGAAATACCGACTATTTGGCTTCCATTAAGCAGGTAGTTACGAATGAGTGACAGAGCAGAACCAAATATGCCAACTGCTTCTAGTTTTAGCAAGAGTATGTGGTGGCCGACAGTATCGAAGGCTGTAGTTAGGTCAACAAAAACTGATCCAGCTAAAAGTGTGCTGATCAATCACCTTTTTTATAAAGTCAGTGAGAGATAATGAAGGGAGATCAGTAGATTACCCTGCACACAAATAAATCTGGTAGTCAGCAACGATGTTAAACTTATTGAGATACATAGTTTGGCGCTTTTCAAATAATTTCTCGGTTATTTCACTAAAGAACAGAAGCACACATATGGGTCGGTAATTCGTTACCAAAGAACGGTCTCCTTTTCTAAATACTAGGGTAACTCTAGCACGCTTGATTCGCGGAGGAATGTGCCCGTTTTAAATATTAGAATAATGGCATTGGCCAGAATATCAGATATAGGGAGAGCAATTAACTTTATATGGGACGGACTAATGTCCTCTAGACCAGCTCTGCTGTTTTTTTTTCTTTTGATTCCCAATGACGGTGGTCAGTTCGTCTGGAGAAGTGGGGAACAGAAGGAATGGGGAATGCGGGTGGTTTGGTATCCCGAAAGTAGGCCAGATGCCAAAATGGTTGAGAAACAGAAATCACTGAATCCGTCAGCAATGCCGCCAGGATTTTAGTGGCAATACCGTTGTGAGTTAAGTAATGTTTCCTTGGTTGTCGTTTTTGTTCAGCAAATAATATATACTTTTTCATTTTTTGTGAGAGCTACTCCCACGTTTTCTGCTCAAAATATCTTCTTTTAACCCTTTTTAACTGCGCACAGAGATGCTTACAGCATTTCTTGTACCTTGCTTTTGCTTAATATTCAAGGTCTGTTTCTTCGTTTTTCTGCAAAGATACTCGCACCTGTGCATTGCTTTAAGTCATTTATCAGTCAGCCATGGGTTTTGCGCTGACGCGCAGATCTTCTTGCATTTTTTCCCTGTGGAAATGCAAATAAAAGTAATGTAAAATTAAAGATAAAAAGAGCAAGAATGCATCTTGAGGGTAGTTAGTTCCCTTTACAGCGGGCCACTCTGATTTACTAATGGTTCCGATCAGTGCTCGCTTATCCGAAACAAGTTTGTAAAAGGATGCAGTACGGGAAATGGTAGTAGAAGTAGACTTAAGAAGAATGGAATAATGGTCGGTGATACCACTGGTAAGAATGCCTGCTTCAGGAGGGAGTAAAAAATTAGACAACGGTTAGAGAAAGGTTAGACCGGTAAAACAGGGACCAGCGAGCTTCCGAACTGGTGCTCGGCACAAGGAAGGTACTGTGCGCTTGTGAGGTCACCCACCCTTGTGGGAAATGGGGCGCATGGGACCGCCTGACTTAAAATTGAGCCCACACCTTCTTTCTTCCGGAGCCCAGCACTGCGGCGTCTTTCATGTTGCTACGTAGCGTTCCTGCTCGACGAAAGGGCGCCATCCTTCACGTGACAGTGTGCGCAGGAACGTTGCGAAGACGACGACTGGAGGACCGCTCGAGCTCTTGCTGTTGTTGCTCCTGTTCTTCCATCTAGGCTGCAACGGCTGCTCCCTGTATATACATAATCTGTAAATATATTTCCTTGCCGTTCTTGGTAGTCTTGGTAGTGAGCACTCTGTTCCTGCACGTGGCATTTTGGTGGAGGTGCTGGGTGTTCATATCAATATTTATATCAATAGCAATATTTATATCGCAGTTATGGGACGCAGAACCCAAGAAATTCTTATCGATAAAGTGATAACGCTAGTTAGGGAAAGGTTCGCCTTCCATTTAGAGTGTTCAGCGATTGAAACGCGAATCTTAGAGCAACATGGTGGCCGACGCATATCGTGCTACTGCATAGCGCTGGGGGATAACAGGGGAAACAAACTGAATCAGAATGTTTGTAATGGTCTGTGGGAATTCATTGAGAAAGAAAGAAAAAACCGTTCCCAGCGCAAGCAGGTCACGCAGAAATTGCGTGAAGAAATTCTTTCTCGGTATTGCACATGCCGCACACAGCTCACAACATAGCAAGTCTTCCGGGCTGTGAAGCACAGACACCGTTATTTTTATTGAGCCGCTGTTAGAACCTCGCTATTACATCCACCGCGACGTGCGCAGAAGGGAAATCATGATCCCCGCTTTCCGTCTACCCAATACCAAAATCACTGACCTCATAATACTAATACACAATAGCGATAGCGATAATGATAATGCTACATTTTCTATTTATTTATTTCAATACCCTAAGGACCCTATTGGGCTTTTCATAGGGGGGGGATTTAAGTCAATACATACGTTTCAAACAACATAAATATAAAATTAAACACCAAAAGAAAACAAGGAAAAGGAAACAGCGAGTAAATTGAATCACAGCATCCAGTCTAATACATTCACCACCAACAGTCGAATACATATTGATGAGTACAAAACTTTGTTTTTTAAGTAATGATGAAAACACTTCTGAAAATTGCATAAAGGGAATTGCATATACATTGCGAAAAAAAAACGTAAATGAAATGACGACAATTAGACCTAGGTTGGCAATGTTACTTGCTATGCCAATAGCCCTGCAGCACCGAATTAAATATGGAAGGATATGTTATTTCGGCGGTATTAGGTGGAAGGGAGTTCCACTCAATTATGCATAATGGTAATGGCGAGTTTCGAAACTTCTTGGTCCTGGTAAAAATGGGGGGGCCACCTTGTGCGCATGACCAAGGCGGGTTGAGGTATGAGGGGCTGGAAAGATATGAGACGGGGCGAAGGATGAGTTGCTGCGATAAAGTGAGTGGAAGAACGATAGTCGAGTATATCGCATGCGCATGACAAGTGTGGTAAGGCTAAGCTCTGCTTTCAGTAAAGAAACACTTATGTAACGTGAGTAGGATGATGAGATAAATCAAGCGGCTTTATTCTGTACCATTTCGAGCATGTTAGTGAGACCTATCAGGTGAGGATGCGATATGATTGAAGCGTATTCTTGAGATGGCTGAATCAATGAATTGAAAGCTCGCAGTCTTGTGTCCCTGTTAGTGAAATGCAAGCGTCGTTTAAAGAGGCCGAGTTTCTTGAGAGCCTTATTAGTAATATGCTCTATGTGTGCAGTCCAAATTAAATCTGAAGTGAGTATTACACGCAGGTACTTAAATGGCGTGAGCTTTTTTATTACAGAATCGTTTATTTTATAAGAGCTAGATCATGCAGAAGTGATATTAGCAAACATTAAGGGCTCGGTTTCTTCGACGTTAATTTCCATCTGCCAATTTCTGCATGATTCCTTTAACCTGGAGAGATCAGCTTGTAGTTCTGCAACATCATCTGTGCAAGTTATTTTCCTATAAACAAAACACAATCGTCCGCAAAAAGACGGATTGACGAACGCATGTTAGAGGCAATGTCGTTAATGAACACTAAGAAGAGAAGAGGGCCCAGTACGTTGCCTTGTGGCACACCAGATGTTACTCGGCGGATCGGGTGAGATACGTAATGGTTAAGTTTAACTAACTGAGACCTGTTGTTTAGAAATTCTTGAATCCATGCCGACGCTTTCTCGTCGAGGCTGAGGTGCTGTATTTTTAATATTAGTCGGTTATGGGGAACACGGTCGAAGGCCTTGGAGAAGTCTATGAAGATCGCATCGATGCAGATGGACATATGATCGTGACGTGAGAGATGGTGATCGTACAGCTAGAGTACAAAGAAAACGAACAGAGTAGAGATTGGGGAGGCGACTTCCAGACACGATACACCGCAGCGCAAGCCATGCCGTGCATCGGTGATAGGCTATGGGCGGTACAAAAATCAACTGAGACAGAGAGAGAAAAGAACGAATGAGACACACAGACAGGGAGGAAAAAGAAAGAGAGAAAGTTGAGAGGCCTTATCTAGTTCAAGAAAAGTTATGTGTGGTTCTCCTGAAAAGCCGCTTCTCCTGTGCTTAACATTGAATTCTTTTCCATGCAGCCCACCGCTCCTGAGACGTTGATGTTTGCGGTAGTAGAGCCACGGATACTTGTTTTTTTCTTTCTCCCGCGGGCGACGAATCTTGGCTCATTCGCCAGCCGCAAACAGCTCTGGAGACAGGT
Source organism: Hyalomma asiaticum (assembly GCA_013339685.2). NCBI lineage: Eukaryota > Metazoa > Arthropoda > Arachnida > Ixodida > Ixodidae > Hyalomma > Hyalomma asiaticum. The sequence goes on along the minus strand of JABSTT010002717.1, from coordinate 11,160 downwards.
GGTTACAAAGGTGATTGAGGTACCATTTCCAACTTCGTGCTCGAAGGCGTATAGGGAGCGGTCAAGGCTTTCAAAAGTGCGTGCGGTCCGTTTAGGTTGAAAAAAGCTCTTGCACAATTAAAAGCTTGGAGGGGCGCTCTAAAGGGGACATGCACATGAATTTTTCATAAAAACATTACGCTGCTTCATTTATCATCCATCGGAGGGGCCGAATTTTTTGTTAGAACATTGGGCGCCCGAACGTGCACTAAGAACGCACAGTGCACGGATCTCTACCATTTTGGCCACTGCCCCGGCCGGGTTTGAACGCTAATCGGGCACCATAAACACTAGAACACCGCGGATTTTATTAACACTTCAAACTATGATTGGCCACAACAAAATAAATAAGAAATCCTAAAAAGCGTTAGCAAGACTGCGCATGAAGCATATTGAAAAGGACTACAGTGAAGCCCATTACTCTAACGTTGATAGCCAGTCATGAATGCTGTTTGGAAGCATCAGGACATCTGTGATGCAAAAAACATTTCCATAAAGCACTTACGGGCTGAGCGTGCATCTAAGTCCTCATGTCGGACTGCTGTTCGAGTTTTCCACAGTGAGTACATGCACAGCAGCATTACCATGTCATAACGGACACCCTCTGTGTCATAACATCGCAGAAATCGAGTACCTAAATACGATAATGCGAAGTCTTTCTTCATTGTGCGTTGTAGAATGTCCTACAAATATCTTGCATTATGTCGATGCAAAAATATTCAATGGTTTCGTCCTTGTGGCATAATATGCAGTTTAAAGCCAAGGGAACAAAAATGGCATTTGCTTTGAAGATGTAGTTTCACAATGTTCATTTGCGTAATTTAATAAAGAAGAACGTTTTTGCTGAAGTACGCGTCGGCATTTCCTTAGCTCTTTCAAAACATTACGTTCGGGGTCCAAGTAGCAATTAGTTGTTCATAGCACGAGAGGAAGGAAAATATCCACCAACTTGTTACACAACTTTTCTTTTTGGGTACTAAAGAAAGGTACTACAGAGAAAAATATGATGTGAGGATCTCATAAGCAGCCACCAATTCATTCGGAAACCCTGGTAGGGGTCCATGTGTAACTGCACATGTTGACAGAGCGTAAGCGGCTAGACACGGCAGCGGACAATGTGATGATGATGATGATTGTTGTTTGTTTGAAGGACGCTAGTTCATGCAGCCCATGTAGGGAGCAGGGCTTAGCGTCCGTGGGAGTAGGGGAGAGGGACGGAAAGCGATATACAAGAGGAACGTCGCAGTGGAGGCCTCCGGAGATTTGGACGACCTGGGGTTCTTTAGCGTGCACCGACCACGCACAGTACACGGGCCTCTGGCATTTTCGCCTCCAACGAAAAATGCGACCGCCGCTCACGAGACTGAACTCGCGTTTTAGCGTGGCAGCCGAGTACCATAACCACTAAACTACCGCGGCGGACAGGCAGACAAGGTGAAATGATCCATTGGTGCGAGAAGGAACTTGCTTTTTCCAGAATAAGAAGCTGATACGACGGGCTTTCATTTGAGGTCACCTCGTTGTGCCGCGAAGAACTGCTCTGACGCAGCAATGTGGGATGTCAGCTGCCAGTTGCATAGCGCATGTCAATGACGTGGCACGGCCGTCTTCTGCATCGCAGGTAACCATAATAATATCACGCGTGGCGAACGTCCACATTTTTCTGCCGTGAATACGCCAGTCTGCACCACACGCGACTGAACGTTTGCCAAAATACACACCCGTCATGCGAATCGATAATAATTAGTGGTAGGAGGGGGGGGGGGGGGTCTGGACGTGGCAAAACCACCACGTGAAACACACTATAGCGGACGCCCAGGAACGGTAGACCTTGGGACGCAAAGCGTCAGGTACCTCGACGCCGTGCCGGCCACGGCAACGGCATTAAAATGAGGACAAAATTTAAAAAAAGAATGCACCGATGAAGATTCACAGGTGGTTAAAATGACTTCAGCACCCTGCCACGTTGCAGTGCCTCATAATCATAGCTGGTATTGGCGTGTACAACTCAATTTTTATTATTGATTATTATTGTTTGTGATTCTTACACAACTTCATAGGCGCAGCTAACACTTGTGCCGTACAGAATAGCCTATAGCCATTGCCTTTGCCCGGTATGCACAAGTCGAGAATGTTGACGAGCTGAATACCTACCAGTGCAAATGACAAGTGAAACTTGCAAAACAAACTATCGCGCTGCTGGCTTTATGAAGCTGGGTAACTCCACGTGCCTTCTAAAACACCCTTAAGAACGCATCAATTGACGACCGATGAGAAGCCATGTAAACTATATGTAATAAAAAAGTATGAGCAGATGTCATACATTGTGAAAATAGGATTACGTAAACATTACTACAAAGAACTCCGCCATGATGAAGGAATGATCCTCAACCCTAACCTCTTGGCAAACGTTTCGGCTCGTTTATTAGGAATTGATGTCATTAGAAATGTGCGCTAAATTTTCCTGGGCCGCGATGTTTGTCTCTGTGGCAAGCGTTACGAGTAGGATCAACCTATTCGTATAAATTGCGTGGCGGAGCTCAAAACTTGTGCCTCCCTGGCGCGGTGAGATAGCTGGGCCGACTAAAGGGTAGCTCATGTTGCGAAGTAACGCCGAGAGTTTCGTTAAAGGTATATCGGCACCTCTTTTGTCCAAGAGAAGTGCGTGCTATGTTTCGCTGATATACATATAGTAAATGAGGGTTGGAGCAAAGCTGGACAAAATACATGCTCGATAATATCCACGTAGAACAGGGAATGTGGCCGGAACGAACATTTCGACAATCAGACTTGTGGAAATATTGGCTTCGCCGATATTCCATGCTCCATTTAACGACCTGTTCATAGATTGAAGCCGCCATTTTTCCGTGAGCTTCTCTTCTAGTTTGAGTGCTCAGTCATAGCAGTACGTACGTATTTTCTGTTACATTGGTAGTTAACACACTTTGCAAGTGCACCTGTGTTACACAGGCCACATCCCCACAAGTGAGAATGTTCATTTACGATACCTACCGCGTTCGTAAGCAAGTTCCCAAGCACTTAAGATTCTTACTGCAAGTGGAGCCATGCTTGCTTGACAACTTAGTAACCCTGCATCGGTTCCCACTGCGCCACCGTGCTCTATGTTGCCTTCGGTCATTACAGCACGTTTCTTCATGTCTCCTTTCTGTTTGTACGTTTCAATAGAGGGCTACAGGAAACTACATGTCTTTCTCTCGATTAGTCAACAGAAAGTATGTTATTGTGACATTTCCAATATGTACTTTCGCTTGACCTTGATTGACGCAGGCTGTAGCGCTAACGATCAATCAACTGTGGCGCAAATCCGCATACGCCGACCTGTTCATTACGACGTACGTGGCAAGTGATATGAAGGTGCTACTTTCATGTTTTGTATTGATTCATACGTACCTTACCTCCAATCATGGTGCTCATGAAAAGAACAAAACAACCACCAGAGAACCTACGCGTAAGTTTGTAGATAGATAGATAGATAGATAGATAGATAGATAGATAGATAGATAGATAGATAGATAGATAGATACTATTTTTTTAGTTCTACGTCGTAAATCCATGAGGTGATCACGAAAAGCATTGTAGGGGAGGGCTCCGGAATTTTCTCCAACCTAGAGTTCCTGATCGTGCAATGCGGTCGCTGAGAACGCGGGCCTCATTATTTCGCCTCTATTAAAATTCAGTCTCCACAGTCAGCAATAGATAGATAGATAGATAGATAGATAGATAGATAGATAGATAGATAGATAGATAGATAGATAGATAGATAGATAGATAGATAGATAGATAGATAGATACGAACAACGTGTGTCAGGTTCACCAAGAAATGCTTCGAATTTGTAATGCCGTATATGTATCAGAGGGCTGAGTGTTAAAGTTCATGAACTAAATTATAAATTGACATTAGCTTCATATAAGAAGTAAAAAAACAACTCAGGCAACGCCTACAAGTGATAGTTACTGCTAAAACCTTTATTTCATATCCATGTTTAAGTGGAAGTATATCATCAAAAAAGTAGTTGTATTTTCACTGTCACAAGAGCCATCAAGTTGTTCAGTGACTTAGGAGGATCCTTGGCAGGTGAACGATAGGAGTGTGCGAACGTTGCCGACGCCTTCAACGACCTGGGCAGTGCAGATGTCCTTCACAGCCTGGACAGAATAATTGGAGAAATAAGCGTGCAGTGAAATCAACTGGAGGTTTGTTGTATATTGGCGACATCAATGGTAAAGGGGCCCCAAAGCTAAAAATATCTTTTTCTCCTCTTATTGCGTTACTATTACCCAATACCAGAAAAACACCACGATTGCTCCCTAAATACCCGCGGTGAGCTAGAAAATACTGCAGAGTAAAGTACACGTGGCAGCGCCGCTTTCAAGTTCCATGACTAATACGCGTGTCGCTGTAGATATTTGACGGCGTCTGCGATAGCCTGCATAACAATACATCGGCGTGACGTCCATACATTGCGTTTTTAGGAAGCTAGAGAGTTAACACAGGGAGTATGAGAATATTTCATGAAGGTGATTCGGCGGGAATACGAAGAAATAAAATTGGCTTTATGAGGTCATGGCCTTTCGAAGTTCCGACTCGAATTTCAGAACTAAAATTTGGACATTCATTTTGTTTGTTTTTTATTACTCTATTTAAAATAGGGAAATGAACGACCATCGAATTCTTGAAATATAAGTTATCAGTCTAAAGCACTTCACATAGGATACGTGGTTATACCAAGTATCTGAGGGACTCAAGAAGAGGTTCAGTCATCCTAGACACTTGCATTGTGAATGCGTCTTCAAAGGCGCGCAAGAATTACTTCGCCAAACGACTTACCATCTCATTAATAAGGCTAATTATGTAATATAAACAATACAGTTCTGAGGAAGAAGCAGCGACATAATCGCCAAAACTAGGTGCGAGCTTCCGTTCCAGGAGGACTGTTACCTTTCGCTGCCATATATGACGCGCTTAAATCAATATGGTGCACACTTTCGGGAAGTATTTCAGCAGAAAGCTTTACTTGAAAATAAGTCATAGCAAAAGGTATGAAAATCCGATGCAGATAGTTTGGAGGCGTCTCACTCTAAAGAATTACGTAATTTTTACGTACTTGTCCTCAGTAAGCGTGTATACTACAGATCCGCGTGGTGAGAAACTTTTGGAGCCTACGTAAGGAAGTTGGCGCTAGCGCCAAACGGGTGCACGTTCAGTAACCTACGCTACCACCACGTCTTTGACAAAGAAAAAGAAAAAAATACGAATCATTCAGAGAGCATGCGTGCGTGAAGTTCGGCCGCACGGTTTATGGAATACGTGCACGCGTCAGTTTTACGGTTTATAGAATACGTGGACGCCTCAGAAGACCACCTTCAGAGAGGAGAAAAGTAAGTAGTTACCGTCAGCGATCCTTTGAAAAGATACTGCGTAGAGAATAACGGTAAGCACGTAATGTCCCGCTACCAACCTTCTCGAGCTTCCTCGTCGTACGATGCTATTCCCGGTGGTCAGTACAGAGGGTTGTGTTTTGCTAATTGCTTCCAGCTTCAGGAGCGTTGGCTTCGTGCGCTTGCTCTATGTTACGCCAAGTATTTTCTTTTCTTCTTTTGCTTTCTTAAGTGTGCCATCGGCACAGCTGAAGAAGGATCCCATGACTCCGTACGAAACGCATATGGTATGTGGGGTGTCCGGCATGGAATTTTCGCAATGCACAACTCTCCTTTAGGGATGGTCGATTAAATTTTTTAATCGATTAATCGTTAATCGTTCGTCGATTTAGCCTTTCATCGATTAATTGCTTTCGCTGGGATGGTTTAATTGATTAATCGATTAATGGACTTTTTTTATAAGTGCTTGAAAAATGATGACTTGTAGATTGAGAGGCGTTGCTTGTGTTTGATATCGACACAAGTATTTATCCTACGCGCTAGAGATCATATGTGCACATTAGGGCTGCGTGAAAATTCGCAATTTCGGCCACTGAACACGGCCCGTCGTCATTGGATGTTGTCAAGAGTCCAAGATTTCGTTGGTGGCCATGATCCACGGACGATTCGGCAGCAGGTCGTATTTCCTCGAAGTCTGCCTTCTAGAGCGAACCGAAATCGGAGGCGCTTTCGGCGACCACACTGTCTGGAAAGTCGCACCGGAAACATGCAGTGTAGCCGAGGGTGAGGAAATACCGAGAAAGGTAAAAAAAAATAGACGAAGAGAAAAGGAAAGTTAAAGACCCTCGCTCTTGTAGGGACGGCAACACTTCTCGGTTTGTCCGTTAGATATTGTGGAAACCCTCGATAATACTTGTGACAATACTATAACCACGAATTGACGTGATCTCTTCCTTGAGGTCACCCATGCAAGACTGCACAGCAATCACTGGTCTCAAAGCATCAGTGCAGGCATCTGAGGGAAATAGAGCGACACGAGTTTTTCCTCCCGGCTAGAATAAACGGCAGCTGAGCCAGTATACTGCACAGGTTTCACCTGGTCGCCGACTTAACTCGGCGCTACGCGCACCTTTCCAATTGCGCGTACAGTTCGAACTGTGAACGCTGTCTAATGTGATTAGAAAACAGTATTTCGCGACTGTCCTCCGTTCGTGCCACTGCAATAGACGGCGGCCTCTCGTCTGGCTGATATGGGACTACAAGCAGTAAATGAAAGCTGTATTTCATCCGAATTAGGCGACCATCCAAAATTACCAAATGCTAATAAGGTCAATTTTTCAATAGAAATGGACTGGATGCTAGACTTTCGGTATACCATTGCGCAAAGTTGCGGATTATGCAAAAGCGACTATTAGACTTAAATGCAGCTAAAATGGCTTCTTTCCATTATGCGACTATTATACCTTTATCATAATCTTCGAGCGCGTTTTCCTGCACAACATATTCGCCAAACTAATGGCGGCCCCTGTCACGTTTCAAGTGGAGGCGAGATGCCAGTTACACGTGCTGGGGTTTGACTATTATAAGTGTTTATGTCAAGAGAGCTGAGTGGACGTTTTTCTTGTCATAGCACACTGTTTTGCAGAAGTGAATAGCTGCCATAAGTTGGGCTGACTGCATTGCAGGAAAGCTAGCATTACAGTTATCTAGGGGTACCTATGCGTTAAGGCCGACAGTTGGGCTAGTTGATATCAAGCGTAATGAAATATGATACTAGCGTCCCTTTGCGCAAGCAGTCATGCCTTATTATGTATATACGAATCACTCATTCTTATCCCCATCATCATGCTTCGATCATCGCTCTTTTCCCCTGTTGCGTTGTCCCCAAAGTAGAGGAGAAGGCCGGGGCGTACTAGATCAGGGCACCCTCTCTACCTTCCAATAGATTATCTCTCTTTCTTTGAGTGGTGACAAATAATCTTTAATTCGCTAAGGAGTAACATACGACGGCAATAAGAACTGAACCAGTCAAGAAATAAGCAGCGCATATTACAGTGTGGCATTTACACAGGAAGCAAGTAAAACCTGGGGTTTAAAAAAAACGCTGTAACTAACGGAGATCGGGTAGAGTTTATTTCTATCTCTATGTGGTATGGCCGCCTGTGACTCCGGGCTCCTTCTACTTGAGTAGAAATATGCGCTCGACATCTGCGTCTCGGCGTCGTGCGCCTCACAATCATGCGCTCCGGCCAAGGGGCGGTGTTAAAGTGGAAGGGGGTGGGGTTGGGGGGCGGCCGTAATCGATTAATCGAAGAGCTTTAATTGATTAATTCGATTAATCGAAAGGGAGAAATCGATCATGATTATTCGATTAACTGTGTACGTTTAATCGACTAATCGATTAATCGTTCATCGATTTTACCGTCCCTACTCTCCTTCCCTACATGGCGATCCAAGTCAGCTTATGCGCAACTTTCGCAATGCACTACTGTCCTTTCATATGTGATACTCTAAGTGAGCCTATGTGCTCTTCTGGTGAAGGCCTGTATACCTTCATGACGAAAGTGCTGAACAACGCCACCACGGAAATAGTGCTTCTTTTGCAATTTCTCCGTATTGCTGACATAAACCATTGATGTTCTTAACCGATATCCCTTTCATATAATTCAAGTTAATCATTTTGTAGGATATTTTCAAGCAAATGAGTGGAAAGCTATTCATGAAGACAATACATGTATGGCTCCAGCAGTTGTCATTCAGTAATAAATTTATATTCGTATTAGTTGTTCTGGACATTAAGGTCACGGGTTCACGTCACTTATATGGTAGGCCCATGTTAGCCGGGAATAAGAGCAGCAAACATTAACAGAAAATGTGATGAACACTATAACGCCATTGATGATGCGGTTTTAAAAACAGCTTCGTATTTCGCTTGCCTTAACTGCGTAAAAATCCCAGGAAAACAAATGTGTCTTGACTCACGCAAAATTTACAGCAGTTCAGAGTGACTTCATGAGTCTGGATAAATGTGTTTTCCAGGCTCTGTTAATTCGCGGTCCATCTTTTCTTGTATTCATTTTTTGCTAAAGTGAAACATTTCAATGTGCTCACCTGTGGAGACTTCGGGTGACATGTTAATTTGTTGTAGGGCTCGGTAATTCTGCACGTCGATTCCGCGGTCTTGAACTTGATTCGGTAGTTAATGCCAGCGACGACCTGTAAAATAAGCATAATGTAAGCGAGAAAAATGCGAACCTCGCCTGTCAAGGCTCCATATAAACTGAAGAATAAAATTTTTGCCGACTGCTGTAGGCAGGTTAGTCCCGTACACCTTCAGGATATCAACATTTGTATAGACTCCAGGAAGAGGATGAGTGACCGCGTTTCTTTCAAAAATATTGAAGCACAAGGTGCCCACGAGGAGGAATAAGATGAGGTTTTGAGCTATACGCCGCACAGCGCAAACTAGCATTCAAGGAAAATAAACGACGAAGGAGCAGCCCTTTCAGCCACACTTCGTCAGCTGCAAAACCGCTGGCTTAACGAAGATCCTGGGCCACTGGCCTACAAAGTCTTCAAGACAAGTTGCTGTCAGGGCATTGCTGCGGTTTCTCCATGAAACAGACTTGATGATTTATTGTGACACGTCTATGACAATTACGCTGATGTGTCCCTAAATCTCCTCCATAATTTGCCTCTATAATTCCCCGTTTACCCTTCCCCAGTACAAGGGTAGGTAACCGGGGAATTTTCTCTGTTTAACTTCCCTGTTTTTCATTGGTCTTTCACTCGCCCTCTCATTTTGTTACATCTCCTCTACAGGCGAATGTGCCAATCATCGATGTGCTCGCGGCAAAACATTTCAAGCACATGTGGGGCGTAGAAGTAACTGTATGTAACAGCGGAGCTGCTTAGGATTAGAAGTAAATCCGTACTTGGAGTTCCCAGTTGGGAGTGCAGCTTTCAGCATATGGGAAAAGCTGACTCTCACTTGGATTTCGTCCATTACCCACACTGATACATGATGGCGATTATCGGCGAGGGAATAAAAAAAGATATAAGCAAGATAACGAAGAAGAAAGCAACTGAAGAAACAGAGAAAGGAAAAGGGAAAGAAAAGGAGAAACACAGTTAAAAGCTGGATTATGCGCTCAAGGATAAACCGGACCCGCACTTGACCACCACCATTGCTGAGCTCATTCCGCTAATACGTGAGAGCGACAGTGCTACACCGCAGTGACAGAGCACTTCGCACCTCGTAGCAATGGCGGTGAGTGTGGGACACTTGCCGCCACTGCTATAAGAGTGGCGCTGCCTGAAACGCCAGGATCACATACACATAAATACCCAATAAGTGGACGAGGGGACCACGGCGTTCGTAGCTGAGCGGTAGAGCACCGGACGCGTTATCCGAAGGTCGTGGGTTCGGTTCCAACCCCAAGCAGGTTTGTCTTGTCGTCCGCTTTAATTTCTTTCTACTTACTCCAAAATTAGAGAAGCACAATTACGCACTTGAATCATTTCTCCTATGCTTTCCTAGGATTCAATGTATGTCGGTTTTTCAGCAGATATTGAACTTTAGGGATATTTATTATGTGTCTCTGTCACGGATTGACATTGCCTCGTGGTTTAATATGACTAAAGATGTACGGCAGGGCCGCACGTGCAAGTTTCGAAGCGCTTCGGCCGCTCTCCAAGTACGTCGAAAGTTCTCGGCATTTTTCGGAGAAGACGTGGAGATGGCCCCCCTGAGCGGGGAAGCTTGAACTTGAAACATTCTCCTGCGACCCCCTGGCTGTGGTTCTTGATGGCCGAACAACGGTGCTTCGGACCAACAATGCCGGGCAAGACAGCGAGCAGCCGTTTGACGTGCACTGGCCACGTGCGTGCGGACCTACGCTATTGTTTGCTCGTCGGCCACCGTGTCCAAAGGGGACAAGTATGCATCCCGTTGTTGACTCGAAGGGCACCCCCCGCCACGCTGATGACCTGTCAGTCGGGGAAGCAGAATGAAGAGGCCCGTCGGGGACCACGAGAAAGGGTTTGGTCATCGCCCTCTCCAGTGCAGTAATTGCGAGAGGGATATTTTGGGCGGAGCCAGAAATGAAGTTGTAGAACAATTGTCTCACAAACACGCCCCGATTCCGAAGACAGCGAATCAGGAAAAATCTGCGGGTATTTAAGCGAGGAGCATTGAGGAGCACGGGGTTCTAGTCGCTTGGCTTACACGGCGTAGAAGCCGATCATCGTATCGCTCTAGAAGTTGTTAGCGTGGCTCTGTACCGGCTGGCCACCTAACCTTAGCCGCTTCGCCTAGTTGAGATGTGCGCTTACCGTCTGCAACGTAGGCATCGGGACTTCGGCTCGAGTTAGTTAAAACTGCTCGAGTTCGCCAACAAGCACTAGCTCCCCGGGAACATCAGCGCCGCAACTCCATCGACCTCAACGCTGTGCCGTACCAGGCTGTGCCGCACCAGACCGTCGTGGACCCTTCGACGCTGCCGGTCATCAGCACGTATGCCACCACCCGTTTCTACCCCTGAACTCTCTACCTGAACTTTTGTAAATTAGTCTTTATTGTTCTCATTGCCCTAGTTACTGTTTGTTCGTAGTTTACTTTTTCTTAGTTTGTCATTCTTGCCTGCTATTATTTGTAAAGCTAGATCTTCGCTGTTATATTCTTAGTTTGAGTGAAGCGTAGTTGTTTGTCTTGTTTCTATC
>JABSTT010002716.1:0-37886 GCA_013339685.2 Hyalomma asiaticum | reverse complement strand
GTGTCGCGAATGATTTCCGCGAGCACAGAGTTTTGTATACATGCAGGGTATGCCTATTGATGGAGTGTGTACTGTGTAGGCCGGTTAGTACAAGGCTACGATCAGATTAGTCAAGGGCACATGAGATAATGCTTAGAAAAACATCTTGGCTTGAAGGTATGGTTGAAATTTACATTTGCATTTGAGCATTAGCTTGATTTATAATCATGTTTGGTGCAGGTATTGACAGCTATATTTGCCTGACTAGAAAAACATTTAATCGTCTATTACATCATTTCGACAAGCTATTCCTTTTTTCAATTCCATCTGCAGAAGGGCTACTGTGTCTCAAATGCACAAGCTGCCAAAATATTTGGCAACAAAAAGGGCAAGCTCGTGTGCAAGGACACTGCACAGGCTCTCTGGAGCAGCAGTGTGATAGGCAAAAGGAGTGTCAGGGGCAACGTCGCACCAAAGAAGAGGGCATTGGGCGAGCTGCCGAAGCAGCAGCTCACTCCTGAAAAAGTGAATGTTGTTGCGGGGTATGTTTCCACAGTGTACATGTCATCCCTCTGGTAATATGCAGCCATGGTAATATGAACGCCCTAGTGTACTAATATGCATTTGGAAGAACTGTGGTTTCACTGCTGTGGTGGGCAGTGAGAATATTTCTTTCGGACAGATATAACATTTAATACTGCCACTGTGTTACAGTCCAAGGCAGCAATCTTTCATCATTTTGGAATGCCATTCTCTGTAACTTTTTTCACATAGCTCCAAAGGTAAGCTAATATATGTAAACTATGGGAATAATGTATCATGTTACTGTATTACATTTAATCAAACCATGAAGTTATAACAATTTACTTCTAGATGCTTATCTCTGAATGTTGCAGACCAAGCAGCACTCGAGAACTTCATGACATTGCAATCTATTGGTTAAATATTCAGGGTGTAGTGTGTGGGGACCGGGTCCCGCGCGACGCCATGTTTTGCTAGGAATGTGCTCGCATCCCCCTCTCCCAGCTGGACGTGGCGGCAGCCCACCACTGTGGAGGGCTAGCCGCTCCGCCGCATGTGGTTTTAACTAGGCTGCCATTGGACAGCAGTAATTTCTGTCGTTTCGCGCGTTCGGGTTTTGGAGATCCTTGAGAGAACTGGCGGGGACCCGGAGCGATGCGGACGTGCTTTTGCGACCGTCCGGACGACGAGGCCTCGTCGTCCGTACCATGCGTCGTTTCGGGCCCCAGCGACCCCGGCAGCGGCCTGCGACCGTCGTCCATGTCTGTATGTTCTTTTCTTTCTATTTTCCTTTCTAGGGGCGCACGGTCGCGGGTATGCTGGCCGGGGTTAGGCTCTTCCCCTCCCCCTTCATGGTTCGTTTTGTGTGTTATTGTCTGTTCGCGTGTTCATTGTTACTGTCCTTTGTGTTCGTGTGCGTTCGCGTGTTGTTTACCGTTGTTATCCTTTATATTTAATGAGATCTTGATTCGGCCTTGTATTATTTGTTTCATTTAACGTGTTTTATTGAATTACCATGCGGGGAGAGTGACGCCTAATGTTCTCCTCTTTCGCCGCGTGCGACGGTTCGTGCTGCCCTGCCTCGAGTCGGGCCGCGGGCTGACGCGCGCAGCAACGCGGCGATGCATGGCTGAGATAGCGAGCGCGGACGCAACTGCCACATTCTCTGCTCGTCGAGTGCTCGGATCCACGGCACGGGGTTGCTAGCGGCGATGCCGCTGCTGGCAGTAGTAGTTAGTAGAACAACCCCTACATTTGGCGCCCAACTGAGTGGGGCCAGGGGCCTAGCCCTTGGTCGCTCAAACGACGAGCAGGTGTCGGCAGAGTGGGAAGTTGCGTTCAGTTCCCAGCGTAAAATGCGCTTTGGTTGAGGTTGGCCGTCTCTGCTGTGTATCGCGCGTATCTCTTCCTTTGTCTGTCCTTTCTTTTTCTCTGTCGATGTATCGTGGTGTGAGGAGAGGCAAATGTCACTTCTCAAACGAATTGGTAACCCGCTTCGAAGTTGCGTGAGGCGAAGCGGTGACGAGGAAAGGCGTGATGCAATGCCACCGAGATGCAGTAGTTCGTTCTTGGTGGCGGAAACTCGTTGGACTGACCAAGGCTTCCACCATGCCATGGCCGGGAGATTGACCATCTTGTCTCCCCTGAACATTCAAGTCGGTGAGTCCAACGGCTTTCTTTACACTTCGCGTCGTGCGCGTCTTTCTTCAGTAAAATTCAGAACCAGTAAAAGAGTAGTTGACGCACTATTTCTAGCCCGGGTCGTCGAAAGTCTCTTTTCGTTAAAAGTTGACGGCACTGTTCGGTGCACATGGCCGACATGCACCGAGGGAGGCAAAGACGGCGGAAAGGCCGCTGAGGCGAACAAAGAAAGTAGAAGGAAGGCCATCTTCCATGAATAGCCCTTCGGGCACCTGTGTCTTCGCGCACGCAGAAGGGGAGAGCGTTCCAGCTTCCCCGCGGCGGGAGAGAAGGACGCCATTGTGGCGATAATCAGCCGGCCGGTCGGGGGAAAGGATGAAAGAGAGGGTCCATCCTCACTGGGCTTTCTCAGGAATCTGGTTTTTTCTTGTTTGTTGTTCTTTTTCTTCTTTTCGTTGGCCCGAAGAGCGACGTAGTTGACGGCAGAGTGACCCATGTGTACATAATGTAAATAGTTTCTTTCGCGGTTGTGTTTTTTCGCCTCCGGGAGGCGAGGCGCCTGATCGTGTTAGTAGTGCACGTGGCGCGCGCGCGGTATCGTTGTCTTGTATTGCGACGAGCGCGGGTTGTGGGCTAGAAGCGGCTTGTGTGGCTGTGGCTCAGGAGAAAAAAATTGACGGCAGATCCACGAGGTGAATGATGATGAGATTGGGCGAAGCTCCTGGGAGTAATCATCGGTTAAACCGTGAAATTTCTTTGTTAATTCGCCCGATAAAATTGACGTGAAACGATTGACAATCCTGTATCGCGATATGGTTGTGAATATAAAACCATTGCTTTAGAAAACACCTGGCGTCTTTCGTTAAGCAGCTGGCGTCTTTTCGTTTTGCTTTAGAAACATCTGGCGTCTTTTCGTTTTGGTGTTAGAAAACATCTGGCGTCTTTCGTTGGTTTATTTCATCAATCAACGGCGTTTTGAACAAAATTTTTATTGTTTAATCACGCACAGGAGAAACCTCACCAGGCACTACCTTGGAGGTAAACAATGGCTGCTAATGGGAATGAGAGACAGAAGAAGTCGGCTTTTAGCTAATACTTACACTTCTACTTCTACTAACGTTTCCTACTGGAACTTGCCAATGGCTGCTAATGGGGAATGAGAGACAGAAGAATTCGGCTTTTAGTTAACGCGCACGCTGCGAATTTTTTATTGTTCAACAACGCACAGGAGAAATCTCCCACCGGCACCACCTTGGAGGTCAAAGCGTAAGACTGGTTACGCACTACGACGACTACGACGAGGGACGAACGGGTGCCGCTTTAAGGAGCTTCGCCCCTAAAAGGTGTTCACTCTGCGCGGTATGTACGAGCTCGGCCACAGTATCATGCCACCTTCGCGGTTAGCGCCGTTGTTTACGCGCGTCAGCAGTGGCACCCCCCCCCCCGCCCCCCCGACAGCAGAGGAGAGCGATTGCGCGCCCCTGCAATTAATTCTAGCCAGTCGTCAGAGCGGAAGGCTTTAGTTAAAGTTCCTGTGCTCTGCGATTTGGCACGGTGCAGTGTGAATGCTGTCGCCGTCCCTTCCGCGTCTGTTCAGTACGTAGGCAACACGTTGTGGATCTCCGTTTCGTTTGGTGTCACGGATGGGCAGTGTGCGTTCGTGGAAGGATTATACGCTAGTGTAAGGTCATGCGGCATCGCACTAGTGAAGACCACGTTTACTTTGGTTACTGCCCGACTGATTTCAGACGGAGAGATAACCTGACAGAGACGTCTTTCTCTTTCTCTCTCTCTATACTCTTTCGCTAGCTCATCTTCGCTGTTCTAGGTTCTTCACTTAGTGTTCCTTTTTGTTTACGTACCGTTTCTTTCTTTTTGGGTTTTTGGTTTTCACTAACTGAGAATTGTAGCCTTGCGTTATTTTATTGTTAGTTGGTTCAATTGGGTTTGGCTTGTGCTGCGCGACTGTTGTTTTTGTTGTGTTTTCTGCCGCGCTGATTTGGCGGCCGAAGTCTGCGTGTCCGGAGCGGGGCGGCGTCGACGGCGAGGCTGCGGATGGAGCCGTGGTCGCGGCATTTGGGGCGGCCAGGAAGTCGACAGGGTCGACGGCACGTGAGACCTGCCGCGGCCGGCGTCCAGGCTTCGTGTGAAGATGCCGTGGCGCGCGCTGGCTTCATCGGACATTTGAAGGACTTTGCGCGGTTGTGTGGTCACGTTTCTTTCCGTGTTTTGTTTTGGTTTGGGGTTCACGGATTTTATTGTGTATTGGCACCATCGGTATTGTTTTTTTAGGGGGGCTTTTAAGGAGGGAGGGATGTGGGGACCGGGTCCCGCACGACGCCATGTTTTGCTAGGAATGTGCTCGCATCCCCCTCTCCCAGCTGGACGTGGCGGCAGCCCACCACTGTGGAGGGCTGGCCGCTCCGCCGCATGTGGTTTTAACTAGGCTTCCATTGGACAGCAGTAATTTCTGTCGTTTCGCGCGTTCGGGTTTTGGAGATCCTTGAGAGAACTGGCGGGGACCCGGAGCGATGCGGACGTGCTTTTGCGACCGTCCGGACGACGAGGCCTCGTCGTCCGTACCATGCGTCGTTTCGGGCCCCAGCGACCCCGGCAGCGGCCTGCCACCGTCGTCCATGTCTGTATGTTCTTTTCTTTCTATTTTCCTTTCTAGGGGCGCGCGGTCGCGGGTATACTGGCCGGGGGTTAGGCTCTTCCCCCCCCCCCCTGCATGGTTCGTTTTGTGTGTTATTGTCTGTTCGCGTGTTCATTGTTACTGTCCTTTGTGTTCGTGTGCGTTCGCGTGTTGTTTACCGTTGTTATCCTTTATATTTAATGAGATCTTGATTCGGCCTTGTATTATTTGTTTCATTTAACGTGTTTTATTGAATTGCCATGCGGGGAGAGTGACGCCTAATGTTCTCCTCTTTCGCCGCGTGCGACGGTTCGTGCTGCCCTGCCTCGAGTCGGGCCGCGGGCTGACGCGCGCGGCAACGCGGCGATGCATGGCTGAGATAGCGAGCGCGGACGCAACTGCCACATTCTCTGCTCGTCGAGTGCTCGGATCCACGGCACGGGGTTGCTAGCGGCGATGCCGCTGCTAGCAGTAGTAGTTAGTAGAACAACCCCTACAAGTGATCCCAAGTGGGTGTACTGAGTAGTTGTAGCCCTGGCATTCGTACACATACTTGTGCAGCTCTAGTGCACTGCAATTGGCAGACTGAAGCGCAACTTCCGTGTATACAAGCTCAAGGTGATCCTTCATCGAGAATGTTTCAACGCAGAAATGTATCTGTTTAAACTTCATCAAGGGTGCCTACATTTATTGTTCTGATCTTTTGGATATTTAAAAAAATTTTCATTGATATCATGGAATGAGCAAGGGAGGTACTATGGAGAACCTGTCAAAGAACTTTACGAATTGCAGAGTGGTTGATGCTGGTTATGAGTATCAATATGTCATACAAAAAAATAGAAGCAGTGGGTTTTCATTACGCATTTTAGCATGCCCGATTTCTTGTGCTGTGTCCTTACTAATATATAAACAAAAAATTATTTGCAGGAACAGTTCAGCACAGGGGTCGAGACACAGTGCCGAAGCTACTCACAGAAAGAATTCAAAATGTAGCCAAGGCTATGAAAAAGATTGAATCAAATGAAGCTTTGTATATGAAGCTTCCTGTGTTGTGTGAAGCTTTTTCTGCATCAGGGCGACAGCCACAATGGGGACCATCTGGGAGCAGTTGAACTGGAAAGCAACTGGGACCAGTTGAACTGGGAATCAACTGGGACCAGTTGAACTGGGAACCAACTGGAACCAGTTGAACTGGGAATTGTTCCTTAAACTAGTTGAACTGGGATCAATTGGTTTCCAGTTGCACATTTTCACCAGGGACCCAAAAACTCAATGAATAGCCCACACTTCAAAATTCTCGTGGTGGGTGTACGTGCACCTCTGCCACGTGGAGCAAGAAAAAGGAAAGGAAAAATAAAACCAAAAAACAAGTTACTGACCCCTCCAAAAAGCCGTACCAACTAATAACCACGGTACTACAAACACCTCCCTAAGACAATACGTACCCAAAAACTCGATGAATAGCCCACACTTCAAAATTCTCGTGGTGGGTGTACGTGCACCTCAGCCACGTGGAGCAAGAAAAAGGAAAGGAAAAATAAAACCAAAAAACAAGTTACTGACCCCTCCAAAAAGCCGTACCAACTAATAACCACGGTACTGCAAACACCTCCCTAAGACAATACGTACGCAAAAACTCAATGAATAGCCCACACTTCAAAACACTCGTGGTGGGTGTACGTGCGCCTCAGCCACGTGGAGGAAGAAAAAGGTAAGGAAAAAATAAAACCAAAAAACAAGTTACTCACCCCTCCAAAAAACCGTACCAACTGTGATAAGGAAGCTCGACGTGGTTGTGGACGACGACGTCGGACTGGCAGACACGATGGCGTCTAGGCTTAACCAGCCTGAGCAGCGAAATCACCTTTTGCTCGCGCCCCACTATAGCATTGGCGATCCGGCTGCGGAGCTGTAGTGCATGCGCTTCTTCACTACATCTTTCCCCCTCCCTGGAGACGGAGCCACTCCAGTGGGCTAAGGCGCCGTGAGAACAAGCGGTTCGTGATACTGTTTTAGGCGATCGACGTGCACAGTCTCGCGGCCGCGACGGCGCATGTCCGAGGTTGGTGTGACGGGCTCGACAACGTAGTTGACGGGAGAAGTTTGCTGGAGGACACGATAAGGGCCATGATACTTCGAGGAAAACTTCGGGGTGATACCTGGCGTAGAAGGAGAGGGCACCCACAGCCAGACGAGAGAGCCGGATGGAAACTGGCGGTCTGGCAGGCCATCGTCACGGCGAAATTTCTGCAGTGCTTGTTGTTGGGTGGTAAGGGAGCTAGCTAGTCGGCGACATTCTTCAGCATATCGAGCAGGTTCGGAAACCGGTGTGGCCTCGGATGAGTCGGGACGGTAGGGCAGGATAGTGTCGATCGGGGAAGAGCATTCTCGACCATAAAGCAAAAAGAAAGGGGAAAAGCCGGTAGTCGCCTGAGGCGCCGTAATGTAGGCGTACGTTACGTACGGAAGAATGACGTCCCAGTCGGTGTGGTTGGAGGCGACGTACATCGAGACCATGTCGCCAAGAGTTCTGTTGAAGCGCTCGGTCAGACCGTTTGTTTGTGGATGATAGGCGGAGCTGCAGCGGTGAATGATACGGCATTCATCAAGGAGATTTTGAACCACATCCGCTAGAAAGACACGGCCTCGGTCGCTGAGGAGTTCGCGTGGTGCCCCGTGACGGAGAACGAAGCGATGGAAAAGGAACGAAGCAACGTCACGGGCTGTCGCGGATGGGAGGGCAGCAGTTTCTGCGTACCTCGTTAGGTGGTCGATGGCCACAACAACCCAGCGATTTCCGGCAGCAGTGTATGGCAAGGGTCCGTATAGATCTATCCCAATGCGGTCGAATGGGAGGGATGGGCACGGCAAAGGCTGCATTGGAGCAGAAGAGCGGCAAGCACGAGGCTTGCGGCGCTGGCACTCTGTGCAAGATCGGATGTACTTTTGCACAAAGGTGTACATGCCGCGCCAATAAAACCTAAGGCGCAGTCTGGCGTAGGTTTTAAACAGACCAGCGTGTGCGCACTGAGGATCAGAGTGGAAAGCGGCGCATATAGTGGCGCGGAGCTGTCTCGGTATGACCAGCAGCCATTTGCGGCCATCTGATTGGTAATTGCGGCGATAAAGGATTCCATCCCTAATGGCGAAATGGGAAGCTTGGCGGCGTAGAGCTCGGGATGGCGGGCTGGCTGATGGTTCAGACAGGTAACGGATCAAAGAGTCAGTCCAAGGATCCTTGCGCTGCTCCAAAGACATGTCGATGGAAGCTGATGGCGAAAATAAGTCATCAGTGGCGGAGACACTGGCAATGTCGGTGTCGACTGGCGAACGAGAAAGAGCGTCGGCATCGGCGTGCTTCTTTCCTGATCGGTAGACAATACGGATGTCGCACTCTTGAAGGCGCAAGGCCCATCGGGCGAGACGACCAGCCGGATCTTTGAGAGTCGACAACCAGCAAAGGGCGTGGTGGTCTGTAACGACATCGAAAGGCCGGCCGTGCAGGTATGGCCGAAACTTCATATTTGCCCAAATGATCGCCAGACATTCCTTCTCGGTGACAGAGTAATTCGCTTCAGCCTTTGTGAGATTGAGGCTTGCATAGGCAACAACATATTCTTCATATCCGGGCTTTCGCTGCGCGAGGACAGCACCGAGACCGACACCACTGGCATCTGTGTGGACTTCTGTGGCAGCGGTAGGGTCAAAATGGCGCAGTATTTTGGGGCGTCGTGAGGAGTTGCCGTAGCGTCGCAAAGGCACGATCGCAAGCCGGCGACCACGCAGAAAGGTTGGCGTCTCCGCGAAGGAGGTCTGTGAGTGGTGCCATCATCGAAGCGAAATTTCGTACGAAGCGGCGAAAGTATGAGCAAAGGCCAATGAAACTACGCAACTCTTTAGATTCTTTCGCTTTGGGAATTCTTGGACAGCCCGCAGCTTTGTGACATCGGGGAGAATGCCGTCCTTCGACACGACGTGTCCGAGAATGGATAGCTTCCGTGCGCCAAAGTAACATTTCTTTAAGTTTAGCTGTAGGCCAGCGGCGGTGAGGCAGCGTAAAACCTGCTCCAAGCGATGAAGGTGAGTTGGAAAATCAGGTGCAAATACAACTACATCATCCAAGTAGCATAAGGACGTGTTCCATTTAAGGCCTCGCAGAATGGCGTCCATCATGCGCTCGAATGTGGCGGGAGCGTTGCAAAGGCCAGAGGGCATCACATTGAATTCGTATAGGCCATCTGGTGTAATAAAGGCAGTTTTCGGCTTGTCCTCTAAGGCCATAGGTACCTGCCAATTACGAGATCGTAAATCAAGAGAGGTGAAGAACTCAGCACCTTGCAAACAGTCCAAGGCATCGTCGATTCGCGGCAATGGGTAAACGTCCTTTCTGGTTATCTTGTTTAAGCGGCGGTAATCTACGCAAAATCGAATCGAGCCATCTTTCTTTTTGACTAGAACGACTGGCGATGCCCATGGACTGTCGGATGGCTGAACTACACCGCGCTTTAGCATGTCACCCACTTGTTCATCAATGACGCGGCGTTCCGTCGATGATACGCGGTAAGGCCGCTGCCGCAGTGGTGGGTGAGCAGCTGTGTCGATGGGGTGACAGACAGTCGACGTTCGGCCAAGAGTACTGCTGTGGCTGTCGAAAGCATGACGAAACTTGTCAAAGAGGCCGAGGAGTTCCTCTCGTTGCGTTGGGCTTAAGCCGTCGTCGATGACATGGCGGAAAACCTCCTGAGGCAATGGTGTAGTTGGAGATGGGAGAGGACGTTCATCTCCACCGAACCATCTGGGGCGTCTAACGTAGCGATGGGTTCGTAAGGCTCCACAGTACGGACGGATTCACCGCGAAGCAATGTAATCGGGAATGGGAATCGGTTAGAAAAGAGAAGAGCAGTCGCAGAATCTTCAAGGGCAAGCAAAGTGGTTGGCAGTGGTACGAGGTGGCGACTGATGAAAGCAGCGGAAGGTGTGAAGAGTACATTGGAGTCGGAAATAGCGGAACAGCCTACAGGTGCCACGACAGACGAGTGCGGAGGTATCTCGACGTCATCTGCGATAATCAACTTGCCTCGAGCGAGCGGAACATCGTCAAACATGGCATCGCCAAGTGAAGAGAAGGCGACTTCTGCTCGGAAGCAATCAATAATGGCCTGGTGACGGGAAAGGAAATCCCATCCTAAGATGATGTCATGTGAAGAGTGGGACAATACGACAAACTGGACGGTGTAGAGCTTTCCTTGAATTAAAACTCTTCCGGTGCACGCAGCAACCGGCTTGACGTGCTCTGCTGTGGCTGTGCGAAGGAACGGACCAAAGAAGGGCGTTGTCACCTTTCGAACTGAGCGGCATAGTTTTTCAGCAATGACAGATATAGCGGCACCAGTGTCAATGAGCGCGAACACAGAAACACTTTCGAAGACGACATCTATAACATTTGGCGGCGAGCGAAGAGGGCTTGGGCATTTCGACGATGACCCAGTTCTTGCCTCCGGAACTGCGCCACTTAGTTTTCCCGTTCGGTTGAAGATGGACGCCGACGCATCGGGGAGAGCGAGCGACGGCGGGGAGAGGGAGATCGGCGGCCAGGTGGTGGTCGAAAGCTTGACTGGGGTGGTTCTGTGTCACGGTCGGAAGCGTAAGATGACGAATGGTCGTAAAGAGAGGTCCGTGAGTCGTAATGCGGATGTAGTGGACGACGGCGGCAGAAGCGTGCTACGTGTCCGCGTATCCCACACGAGTAGCAAATGGGCTTATTATCTGCGGTGCGCCATGGGTTCACGACTCGATAGACTGGAGGTGGTGGCGGCGCTGTTGGGAAATTCGGAGTAGGCACTGGAGCCGGAGCGCGTACCACAGGTGGTCGTGGTCGAGATAGTGCTGCGGAGTACGTTAATGGAGCGGTGACTTGAGGGAGCCGCTCTTGCGGGAGAACCTCGGACACTTGCTCCTGTATAACGTGCCGAATGGTCGGGCTGAGGCACGAAGTTGACTGCGATGGCGTGGAAATGATGGAGAGCTGGCGGGCAACTTCTTCTCGCACGAAAGCTTTGATCTGCGAGAGGAGGGTTGGATCTTCAAAACATGGTACCACGCCGGAAAGCGACTCCTGATGTGGAACAGGGCGGCGAGTCACAAGGCGTTGTCGGCGAAGCTCGTCGTAACTTTGACATAAATGGATGACCTGGGTGACTGTGGAGGGGCTCTTCGAAATCAACATTTGAAAGGCGTCGTCATCAATACCCTTCAATATATGCTTGATTCTATCCGCCTCGGTCATTGTTGCATCGACACGTTTACATAAATCGATGACATCTTCCAAGTAGCTGGTAAAATTCTCACCGGGCTGCTGAGATCGGGACTGAAGGCGCTGCTCCGCACGAAGCTTTCTAACCGCAGGGCGTCCAAATACCTCGCTGAACCGTGTTTTGAACGCACTCCAGGTGGGAACGTCTGTTTCATGGTTTCGGAACGACAAGTGGGCAATCCCGGTCAGGTAGAAAGATACGGTGGCCAGTTTTGCGACGTCGTCCCATTTGTTGTGGACACTCACGCGTTCGTATGAGGAGAGCCAGTCATCGACGTCATGGTCATCAGTGCCGCTGAAGATTGGAAGGTCCCGCTGACGGACCGCTCCAGGGCAGATGTTGGTCTGGGGAGAACCTGGTGTTGAGTTGGAATCAGTTCCGGTAGCCATGGTGGGACGAAGAGTCCGGCTGCGCAGTTCCAGGATGACAGAAGACCCAGCAATCCTCCACCAATTGTGATAAGGAAGCTCGACGTGGTTGTGGACGACGAGGTTGGACTGGCAGGCACGATGGCGTCTAGGCTTAACCAGCCCGAGCAGCGAAATCACCTTTTGCTCGCGCCCCAATATAGCATTGGCGATCCGGCTGCGGAGCTGTAGTGCATGCGCTTCTTCACTACACAACTAATAACCACGGTACTACTAACACCTCCCTAAGACAATACATACCCAAAAACTCAATGAATAGCCCACACTTCAAAATGCTCGTGGGTGTACGTGCACTTCAGCCACGTGGAGGAAGAAAAAGGAAAGGAAAAAATAAAACGAAAGAACAAGTTACTGACCCCTCCAAAAAGCCGTACCAACTAATAACCACGGTACTACAAACACCTTCCTAAAACAATACGTACCCAAAAACTCAATGAATAGCCCACACTTCAAAACACTCGTGGTGGGTGGACATGCACCTCAGCCACGTGGAGGAAGAAAAAGGAAAGCAAAGAAACCCCCTAAACAAGTTACTGACCCCTGCAAAAAACCGTACCAACTAATAACCACGGTACTACAAACACCTCCCTAAGGCAATACGTACCCAAAAAGTCAATGAATCGCCCACACTTCAAAACACTTGTGGTGGGTGTACGTACACCTCAGCCACGTGGTGGAAGAAAAAGGAAAGGAAAAAATAAAACCAAAAAACAAGTTACTGACCCCTCCAAAAAACCGTACCAACTAATAACCACGGTACTACAAACACCTCCCTAAGACAAAAACTCAATGGATAGCCCACACTTCAAAACACTCGTGGTCGGTGTACGTGCACCTCAGCCACGTGGAGGAAGAAAAAGGAAAGCAAAAGATAAAACCAAAAAACAAGTTACTGACCCCTCCAAAAAATGTACCAACTAATAACCACGGTACTACAAACACCTCGCTAAGACAATACGTACCCAAAAACTCAATGAATCGCCCACACTTCAAAACACTTGTGGTGGGTGTACGTGCACCTCAACCACGTGGAGGAAGAAAAAGGAAAGCAAAAAAATCCCCCAAAACTAGTTACTGACCCCTCCAAAAAACCGTACCAACTAATAACCACGGTACTACAAACACCTCCCTAAGACAATACATACCCAAAAACTCAATGGATAGCCCACACTTCAAAACACTCGTGGTGGGTGTACGTGCACCTCAGCCACGTGGAGGAAGAAAAAGGAAAGGAAAAAATAAAACCAAGAAACAAGTTACTGACCCCTCCAAAACACCGTACAAACTAATAACCACGGTACTACAAACACCTCCGTAAGACAATATATACGCAAAAACTCAATGAATAGCCCACACTTCAAAACACTCGTGGTGGGTGCGCGTGCCCCTCAGCCACGTGGAGGAAGAAAAAGGAAACCAAGAAAAACCCCCAAAACAAGTTACTGACGCCCAAAAACCGTACCAACTAATACCCACAAATATAGTTTATGCTAATGACCTATACAAGAAAAGCAAGCTCAATGCATGCAAGAAAACTTATCTGCCGCTGTCGTTCCGGAGACCTCGAAAAACACATCCGCTCACGCCGGCGCCCTACCAAACTGGCGCCGTAGAGTTACTGTATACATATACTGTTTGTTTGGAGAGGCCAACTCTGTTCCCCTTGGGGAACAGAGTTGCGCCTCTGACAGAACTCGCCGCTCGCGCCCCAATTGGCCAAGAGCACTCACGTGCGCAAATTGCATCCTTTTGAGGGAAAGCCAACTTCACGGATGCGCATATGCTGACGCTCGCCGCGCCACCACGGTCGCTACCTACGGCGGCGCCGCCGCTGTCCAGGGTCCGACAGAGCTCAGCTGGTTCACTTGTGGCAGCGTGGTGTGTTGTTTATTTTGGCAAATCTGCGATTCGCTAAAATGGATTTCGCTATCGTTAGTGGCCAGCTTTTCTTTTCACCCGCTTGTGTTTTCAAGGCTCAGAATAAACTGTTTTGTCAACCATTCCAACAGAAAAAAAAACAATAAAACAATGACACTCCACGCAAAGTGATTGACTGATTTCTGGGGTTTTACGTCCCAAAACAAGCTATGATTATGTGAGACACTCGACGCAAAATGATTAAGCCATCGTGGTCGGGCGTCGAAATGGGTGTAGCTGGTTATGTCGGTAGCTTAATGTGACCTTGTACTTATTTCAGCACAATAGTACATTTTTGAATGCACATCCCTACGCCAAGCCATGCACAAAATCTGATTATATGAGCCATTATAACTAAAAAGCAATATTTTTGCGATAGAGTAGGCGTAAATGTTAGGATATATAGAGCTTTACGCCCACATAGTAACAGCTGGCTAGCCGGTGACGAAATAGGGCGGAAAGAAAAAAAAATGTGCGAGTGTGAATATGCATAACGATTCACGTAGATGTAGCGCAGACCAAAATTTTGAAGCCATATGTAGTTTCTGCTACGCAAGATATTCCTAGATATGCGTAGGATTCTCCATGACGATAACCTTTGTTACTTGTTTTCTGTCTGCTTGTCATATTTCAGTGTATTTATTTTATCATTTAAAGCGCTGCGTCATGAAAGAACTGAAACGATCGATTTGTTGAACTTATCTTGTCCAAGGTGGCGTTTTCATTTGATATAAAAGAAAGCTTCTACTGACAGTGAGGGTCATGGAACAATTTGTAACACCACTTATGTCTAAATTAATAAATCAATTGTTTGTTCGAGTCACCTTCCGTAGTTGTAAGAAAATGTTCCCGCCAGCGACGCGCAATGAAAGAGCGAGAAAGCGTACGCCGCCGCTGAGCCGCGCCGTCTCCTACGTTGGAGAGGAGTGGCTTTCCTGCTTAACGCGAATGGATGTGCAAGATGGCGGACCTATGCGCAACTCTTGCTCCCGTAGGGAGCATATACAGTAACTCTACTGGCGCCGTAGAGTTACTGCACATGCTCCCTACGCCGCTGGTGCTGTGAATTGTGATTGGCCTTGTTTTGCTAGGCACAAGTTCGCCCAATAAACAGTTCGCCTGACGATCACCTTGAGTCCTGCGCGCTTCGTCTCAAGTGCTGCGTGTGTCACAACCACGTGACATTCAGCTGTCTACGAGTCCGTGGGCGTCACTCGTGGTTTTAGTGACGAAGGACGGAACCCTATGTTTTTGCGTCGATTATCGTCGACTGAACAAGATCACGAAGAAAGACGTGTATCCTCTCCCACGGATAGACGATGCTTTGGATTGACTCTACAACGCAAAGTATTTTTAGTCGATGGACCTCAAAACCGGCTACTGGCAAATCGAAGTAGACGAGAGAGACCGAGAGAATACTGCCTTCATAACACCAGACGACCTGGTCGAGTTTAAGGTCATGCCCTTTGGTCTTTGCACGGCGCCAGCGACGTTACAACGGGTTATGGACACAGTACTAGTAGGCTTTAAGTGGCAGACTTACCTCGTCTACTTGGACGACGTGGTCGTATTTGCTTCCAACTTCGACGAACACCTCCGTCGCCTTGAAGCTGTTCTTTGGGTAATCAAAGCCTCCGGACTTACCCTGAAGCCAGAACAATGCCGCTTCGCCTACGAGGAGCTATTGTTCCTTGGCCACGTTATTAGCAAGTTGGAAGTACGTCCTGATCCGCAGAAAACAGCCACGATCGCCGTCTTTCCTCCGCCCCCCGACAAGAAAGCAGTATGCCGATTTCTTGGCCTCTGCGCTTATTACAGGCGCTTCGTCAAGAACTTTTCGCGGATTGCCGAGCCGCTGATGTACCTCACGAAGGCCTACGTCGACTTCAAATGGAAAACGCCGCAAGTCGGGGAATTTGAGTAACTAAAGCGACGCCTGCAAACGCCGCCAATACTCGCACACTTCGACGAAGATGCCGACACCGAAATTCACATGGACGCAAGCAGCACAGGGCTCGGCGCCGTGCTCATGCCGAGGACCGACGGACTTGAAAAGGTGATCAGTTACGCTAGCCGGTCACTTTCGAAGGCGGAAGCGAATTCACCACGGAAAAGGAATGCCTTGCCATCATCTGGGCCGCATCAAAGTTCCGCCCCTACCTGTACGGCAGGCCTTTCAAGTCGTGAGTGACCACCACACCATGTGCTGGCTAGCTAACTTGAAAGATCCAGCTGGACACCTCGCAAGATGGAGTCTTCGACTGCAAGAATTTGACATCACCGTTGTCTACAAGAGCGGAAGAGAGCACTTCGACGCCGACTGCTTGTCTCGCGCCCCCATCGATCCGCCGCCCCAGGGTGACCAGGACGATGACTCTTTCTTGGGACCCGTATGTACCGATGACTTTGCCGAACGCCAACGAGCTGACCCAGAGCTCAAGAGCCTCATGGACTACCTGGAAGGAAAGACCGCCGCCGTGCCGAAACTATTCCGCCGAGGACTGGCTTCGTTTTCCTGTGGAACAATGTTCTCCCGAAGAAGAACTTCTCGCCGCACCACGCCGACCATCTCCTCGTGGTGCCTTCAGTGTTACGTCCAGAGGTTCTGGAAGCTTTACACGGCGACCCGAGAGCAAGACACCTTGGTTTTTCCCGCACAGTATCAAGAATACAAGAGAAGTACTATTGGCCTCGCCTCACTGCCGATGTCACCCATTACATAGACATACAGAGACTCTCAGCGATGCAAGACGCCGACAACTAGGCCAGCCGGACTTGTGCAACCCATCGAACCATCTCGACGGCCATTCCAGCAAATCGGCATGGACTTACTGGGGCCGTTCCCGACGTTCACTTCCGGCAACAAATGGATCGTCGTAGCGATTGACTACCTCACCCGCTATGCCGAAACAAGGGCCTTGCCCAAGGGCACTGCCGCCTAGGTCGCCAAGTTCTTCATCGAGAACATCGTCCTGCATCACGGAGCCCCGGAGGTCCTCATCACCGACAGAGGTACCGCCGTTACGGCTGACCTAACTCAGGCGATCTTGAGGTACAGTCAGACAAGTCACCATCGAACCACCGCATACCACCCACAGACGAATGGCCTCACTGAGCGTCTAAATAAGACCATCGCTGACATGCTCGCCATGTAAGTCGATGTCGAACACAAGACGTGGGACGCTATACTTCCGCACGTGAGCTTCGCGTACAACACGGCCGTGCAGGAAACGACGCAGTTTACTTCATACAAGCTCGTCTACGGACGGAGCCCAAAAATGGCTCTTGACGCCATGCTACCGGTCGACGGAAAGACTGACAAGCAGTGTAATGCGTCAGCTTTTATACACGCGTCATAACGCGTTCTCGCATTATCTCTGGAGTTCTAGAAGTCACTGAAATGTGCGCGTCCAGCATGCAAAGTTACAAGAATGGTCGACACGCTTCCAGAAGTGGCATGCAAGATAAACGCGGCCTGCGTTGCGCGTAACAGAAAGTGATAACAGCGCTCCCCGCAAACAATCAAATTGAGCGTGCGTGTCACCGGGAAGTGATAACGGCTTTCCACTTAAAACAATCGCACGTGTCAATATTTTCACCTCAGTGGATGACTGTATACGCATACTTACAGGGCTCTAAATCAGCAGACATAAGAAAGGGACACACAGACGCACAGAGCACAATGTGTGTCGCTCTCTGTGTGTCCCTCTCTTATGTCAACTTAATGAGCAAACAGTCAAGGAAGCCTAGGAAAGCATAGGGGAAGTTACTTGTGGTATTGTAATTGTGGAGAAAGTAGAAAGGAATTAAAGTGGACGAAAAGACAAACCTGCCTTCGGTGGGAACCGAACCCACGACCTTCGGATGTCGCGTCCGATGCTCTACCAACTGAGCTACAAAGGCAGTCTTATGTCTGTTGTTTTAGTGCCCTGTAAGTATGTGTACCAATTTGAACCAACTAGCCCGAGAAGAAGTTTTATTAAGATTTTGTACACATTCAGCCGAAATCTCAAGCAACCACAAAAGTGTCTTTTTCCCTCTGTGCATGCCTCTCATATCCATCAAACATATATTTACAGAACAATCACTAGGATGCGAGATGAAGAAGGCACGAAGGACACAGCTTCAAAAAACAAAAGCATGTAAATAACTAAAGCGCCCAACTACTTTTGTGGTGCTAAGGTGCTGATATGGGCTTAGGTTTAAATGTACATTCAAGAACAATGCAATAGAGTGAAAGAGCAGGCAGCTACATATAAGGCCCTCTGAATGAGTAAACTTAGAACCATGTACCCTATCGGAAAAAACAGCGTGTCCCAGTGCATTTTTGGGCACTGGGCGACACTTGGGACGCTGTTTTTCACTGTAAAGCCGCTGCGACACGCTGTGGCGCACTGGGCGGCACTGCGTTTTCGCTGTCGCGCACTGAGTTTTCACTGTCACACTGACTTTATCGCTGCACACTGGGACAGCGTGCAGTGAAAGCGTGCAGTAGCACTGTACAGCTGGGCCAGCGTATGCACATGCACTTGCTAGTGCTGCGGTTAATTAAGCGCCGATAAACAGGGATATTATTATATGCGCTGCAACAATTTGGCGACAAACTAATAGGCATGAGTGCTACATCATTGAGGAGAAATATGTATCGGTCGCACAGCGAGAATATCAGCGGCGATCGAATTCAACCCTTCTTGTGTACTTGTCCTATATTTCCAGCCAAGATATTAGGAGATGCGTCGTAGCAGAGGAGGCGACACTCGCTTATAACTCGATATGTATAGTTATCCGATCCGCACGATCAGTCCTACGCAATACACGTCCGTACGTGTACCTGTCGTCGCATTGCGACCGTGCGCACGTATTGGCTCAACTGGACACGCGAAGCTGGATCTTTCGAACAATCCAGCGGCGCGTGTTCAGCCGAGCTGTCGTCACCAAGTCTTATATCACCTTCCTGACACTTGTGCACCATCGAGCGCGATCATAAACGAGTCGGCGAACGACGCGCACGCGGATGCCTCGCGACGGTCGCAATTGCGTTTTGACGGCGTACTGCGGCCAAGCACGCGGCGTAGCTGGAGGCAGCTAGGCGCGCTACAACGCTGAATATTTTGTGCACGTCGTGCATATCTGCTTCACGTGTACGATATATATATATGGAAGCAGATGTGCACAAAGCCTCCTGCCCACCTACGTGTTCTCGATGCCGGTAGCGGCGGCCGGAGCTGTCGGAACGTCGCGCTATCTCGATCGGCGCGCTCGGGTCGAGAGTGGCCAGAGTGACGCACGCTCATCGCTTCGCCCACGCGTGACACCTTTGCCTGCGTTAATTGTGGGTCCCACAGCCGCTGCGCCTTTTAGGCGTGGGGCGCTTAGGTGTTTGACCAACGTTACATATATATGCAACATGGCATTTTATGCAGATATATATGTATATACATATGACCAAAACAATTATCTTCGCGTCCCTCAACTCCTGTAATGAAATGCTTCAGTGCTGCTTCTATGTTGCGGACGTCCACACTAAGTGTATATGCCAGCACTAATTAGGGACGTTTATTTGAAGTTGATGAATGAATATTATATTTATCTCAACATATTAAATAGCTTTAAAGCGATCATACAACACATGTATTCTCTCTTCATTACGGTAATCAAGCTTTCAGTCATTTGAAGTGCAGTACCCTGTAAATGGCATATCATAAAATAGCTAAATAAAATAACTAACCAGATACACAGCCAAAAACAAAAAAAAACAAGCAGCATTTCCAAAATATACCATCTCTATTATGTTAATCAGCAATGGTTTGAAAGCACGCACAAACAAGGCACAACAAAACAAACACATGAGTAAGACAAAGGTCACTACATAAGACAGTACCTAAAAGAAGGGCGCAAGAGACAAGGGGCCAGGAGAGGTCAGTGATGCAAGCACTTTTTGTGCCCTGTTTTCAACCTATCGTGGTTATCCAACCCACTCAGTATTCAATTCCTTTGAAGAGGCACTGCAACAGTTCTTTAACATAAGCTGAAAACGGTGCCGAGCAGTCATGAAAGCTCCTGTGAGCACGAGCCAATTATTATTGCACTGCACACACCAGGGAATCTGTAATTTGGTTTCAAAAACAGCTGGGAAGCATCTGCTTTTCTGTCAACGAATGGCGTCACTGGGGGCACAGAATACATTGCTTGATTTTTTCAGTGGTCATTAAAACAGCTGGCTTCACCAGGCACCATATACCTTGACCCCGACCCCACGCCTTTCCCTTCGTACTGGTCATCATTTACAAGTAACCCTAACCCGTCCACTCAGCCCCGCTATGACCTTCTCCGCGTCTTTCTTTTGCCAGTCCTCGACTAACTGGAACAACCTGCCCCGTCATATTGCTGAAATCACCTGCCCATCAACATTTGTTGAAATGCTTAAACACTAACAAAACGATAACTCGGGCAAGTTGGTATCGGTTCATACTGAAGTATAACAGCACACCACGGCTAGGCAACCAGACTGACAAGCAAAGAAACGACACACACAACAAGTGCTGACTCGCAACTGAACATTTCATTGAACGTAACACAAGAATATAACACGCAAGTGCATACGACATCGGTTGCCACTGCTGTTTTGCCAACGTAACATAAGGTTAAGAAAACACGTGCTGCGGAAATGCAAATTTCTTGTCACACAAGTCAACTGAAGCTGGGCTGGCATTTTTCTTTTTCTCTAACAATAATGCTACTCCTTCACCACCTCTCTGCTAATCTGCTGCTTATGCTTGTACATTATCTCAGTGCTCGAAAAAATAGAACCACATGATTTGCAGTGCATTGCAAGATTTGCAGTGGCCAACTTTTTAAAAGAAACATTATGTTCTTTTAGTCTAGCATTAATGCAAGATCCAGTTTGCCCAATACACAAATCACCACATGACAATGGAACACTGTCACAACATCTCGTTCGCACTTATTCTTATACTTTTAAGACTTCTTCCCGTGCTTGATGCCACATGTGTTCTGCTGTGAAAAGTGTTCATTAACAAGACGGCACAGCTTGATAAGTTTATTCTTGCTGGAAAACACAATATTGACCACATACCTATTCCCAACATTCATAACCCCATTTGCATGGTGTTTTTTTTTTAATGCATAATGCTTCTTAAAAAAATTTCGTCTTTGCTAATCTTGTAATGCATTGCAAATCATGTGGCTGTTCTCCCATTTTTTTGAGCACTAAAATAGTGTACAAGCATGTGCAGCAGACTAGCAGAGAGGTGGTAGAGGTGTATCCTATTGTTAAAGAAAAAGAAAAATGCATCAGCCAAGCTTCAGTTGATTTGTGTGACAAGGAATGTGTCTTTCTACAGTGAGTGTTTTCTACACCTAATCTTACATTGACAAAACAGCCGCAAGAATCCATGTCACGTGCACTTTTATGTTGCATATATTTATGTGTTATGTCTAGTAAAATGTTGAATTGCGAGTGAGCACTCGTTGCCTGCATTGTTTCTTTACCTGTCAGTACAGTTGTCTAGTAGTGGTTCGTTGTTATACTTCAGCTTAACTAATTACTTTTGTGTAGACATGTGGCGACTAATTACGAACTTTACCATTGTAACCCTACCCCTTATGTAATACCCCCAAGAAGGGGTCTTAGGAAATAAGTTATGTGAAGTGAAAGATGTGCAAATTTTCTTTTTTTGTTCAATTCATTACGAACAAATAAAGCATAGATAATCCTTCTGCTACCATGAAATCAGACAATGCTATTTCTTCCTCAAGCAGCTTTCATTATCAGTCAGTGTCCTCAGTGACGCCATTTGTTGAAAGAGAAGCGGGCACTATCAGCCGTACTATTTGAAACCATCGCAAATTCTCTGGTGCGTGCAGTGCAATGAGATTTGGCTCACATCTTTACAGGAGGAGCCTGCGCAACTGATTGGTACCATTTTCTGAATTTGTTCAGAAAGTGTTGCAGGGCCCCATTAAAAAAATAGTTTTCTTTATCTGTTGGACTTGCACACATGCAAAGTGTGTGACAGACTGCTGTGTGACACATGACAGACTGCTGCATTCTGTCCTTCGAACGTTCATCAACTCCAACCCATGTCCCCTGATTAGTGATGCAATAAATGAAACAATATAACAAACCCCCAATAGCACCTTTACTAAGACCAACCAGCTCTATCATGTGACAGTGCTAGCTGATGCATTTAAAACTTCTGACCACGAACACAGTAGCCCAGCAAATGCCAATATCTTTGTTTCTTATTTCATTATTGCATGTTTCCTAACAATGACAAACAATAAATTATCCGACCTTATCCTTTTCAATCTCATGCATAAGTACGGCATATATTATAATCATGTGGCTGCAAATGTTTTGTCATTTCTTTTTGTAGAACCTTTTAAGTTAAAAAATATTGCTGCTCTGTTTTAAAAACTGAAATGCAGATCTGCCACACCTTTTTGCTACTTGGCTAACCACGGAAAGAGGTAAACTCTCAACATAAGATGCAAGATTTTTGCACCATTCTTTAGTCCACTGTTTTAGGCATGAAAAAGCTTGTTAAGAAACCCCATTTGAACTACCCCAGTAGCAGGAATATTACCAGTCATAGTTAATACCAATACAGACTAAGGCATGAAGCACCAATGTAAAAAAATAAGCAGCAACAGCAACACACAGTGCTATGAAATATATACTGGGTGTTCAAAATGAGTACACAATGTTGGCTTCCAACAGAAGAGAATATCTTCAGCAAAAATAAGCATCTTAGCCAAGTGTTGGGAAATAGTTCTTTTTCTTATGGTTTATTTCCACAATTAATGAATCTGCCATGTGCAGCAATAATCAATTCAATTCAGCTTCAGAATTGGCTACATGTATGGATCAGATGGGTCCTAGAGACATTGGCCATTGAGCCAGGAATGGTGGCTTTCAGCGAGTCTTTTCTATTACGCGGCTCTTTGCTGGCCATTCTTGCAACGGCGCACCAGACATAGCAAACGAGTAGATTTTAATCTGGAGAACTGGGAGGCCACAAGTTGGGAGTATGTGTTTGAAAAAGATGTCAACCATTCACCCCTGGGTGATGCAGGTGGTGTGAGCAGAAGTCGAATTTTGCTGAAAGACAAAGATCTTTTATTGTTGGTGTCTTCTTTTATGCCCTCATGTACAGAAGTGTGTGTGCTACAAATGTCACGTATCACACACTTTATAGAATATGTCCCATTTTGCTCCGAAAATACGCAACTACTGAAAAGTGTTCAAAGTGTTATTTGCAAAAAGGGCTTAATAATTAGAAACTGTTTCACCAGACAGTGGTTACAAGATTTGACAGATGTGAAATGCGAAAGGAGGCCATATTCGCCAATTGTGGAGGTTAGTGTTATACACGATGAGAGGGGAGAAAAAGGAATTATCAGTGCACTAACATATACAGCCAGTATAGCAGTAAGCCAGAGGTAGAGAGAAGCAGCTGAAACAAATGTAAAAACATAACAGTACAGAATGTGCAAACATGTCAGTACGTACAAATGTACATACTATAAATGCACATTGTACGTACATTTATATGCAAGGAGAGATGAAATATGCTAAAGAAAAACTACATGCAATGCCCATAAAAATGATGCATTGTGCCACCATGAATAACTCTGAAAGGCATAATTGGTAAGAAAAACGCAGTAATTACACACGGTATTAAAGAATATTTTTTAGTGTCGCTTTTTATTTTCAAATTGCTCATGACTAAGTCCGGTCAAACAGACAATGAAAATTTATAATGATGAATTTAGTGTGCCCACGTTATCCTCGCAAACTTATGAAATTGATCCTGGACTCCTTCCTGTATTTGGTATATTGAAGAAAAATTTCTCGACTATGCCTTCGTACTGTCGTCACGCTTTGATAATCGGTATAAAGTTTTCATTCCGTTCTGCCAACAAATAAGCAAAGCATGCGCAAATTTAGTTTCACATTAACTGATATTACTTGTTTATGGCTTCACAAGCTCCGATCACGAGCTCTGATCGAAGTAACGATTTGTGATTTGCGCTCGCGTGAAGGGGAATGCATCGAACCTAATGCTTGCTCTGCACGTAGCGGCACGAAAACTATCTATTCCGGCCCTTGCCTCAAGCACAAAAATGGCAGGGAAAGTCCCATTCCACGCAAAGTGATTGTACAGAGTAAAATAGCAGCATTTTAAATGTGTATTATTCATTCACTCATGCAAGCGCGAGTACTGGCAGGCCTGCGAGCCTGCGAACACAGTTTCCAACGCCGACGAAGGTTCGAACAAATTTTGCACGTAAATGCTATAAGTGAAACTCAATGTTCATCTATGAATGCATAAGAGGCTCACGACGCGTTCATCTTAGTTTTATACCACTTTCGTTAGACTACTAAATACTAGCGCCCTCTGCTGTGATCACATCTTCGGCGCCGCGGCAGGCCTCGTTAGTGACAGAGGCTATCGCTGTCCGCGTGCGTGATTGTGTTGTATGCCTCGTGCGTATTTTTTGACGTGCGTGTGTGTATACGTGTTTCTCACCGTGCGTTACGTCATGTGTGCCTGCGTGAAATACATTCAAGACCACGAGCGCGCGGTGCTTCCGACAACGCTTACCAAAGGCTTTAATCCAGCGAGCGCGAAAGCTCTACCCAAGAACGCAGTTTTCTCTGAAGACGGCTCCTAGGAAGACTTCTATCCGCCGAATGTGACTGCGCTCGCAGGTGAGCGAAAAATCAATACAACCAGTCACCGCATGCTTCGATATTTTGCTTGACCTTTGTGATTTCATTTTACCACCTCATTTCGCAATCTCAACGAGTGAAAAGATCGATGTGTAGGCGCTTCAAGTGCTGAACGCATCCTTCTTTTAGGAATGGCTGGCGCACGCAGCTAGACCTTTTTTTTCAGCAGTTCTACGCGTTCTCTCAGCTAATCGGTCGTGGTAGCGAAGCGTTTTCACAAGCATGCTTTGCATGTGCTTCGCGCACATCTGTAACAGGTTGGTGCCATTAAACCGCGTTCATTTCGCCGAAATGCAATTGCACCTGATGTATAATACAGAATGGTGGCTTGCTGGTCTAGCTGCCTCATCGCACCTTCTTTACGAGCGAAAAAAAAAAGCGACAGCCGTTGCGTCCCGTTCATAGATTTTTCGGGCTGCTAAATTCCTAGAAATTTGCGGGCCTCGTAGCTGTGACGGTTCAGTCCAGCTAGTTCTGCAGCATGTGTAAGCCGCGATAGTGTGAATTCTGAAAATTTCAGATTTAAGTGCACGTTACAGAAAACAGATAATTAATCACTGTGACATCTTAAAGTCTCAATGTGTTGTTACTGAATGTCGTTAATAACTACCAATCGACGTTATTTACTGTGGCATCCTAAGCGTCAGTGTTGTTACTGGGCGTTAAGCTCGTAAGGGATAGGGTTCGGTTGCGCTTACTGATCTACAAATACACGACACAGTTCTGTCTTCTTGTCTGTGTTCGTATTCCTTGCTATGTATTCTGTTAATGGACGTTAAATGCCGTAATTTAATATCTAGTAATGGAATCGATTATGCTTATTGAAGCTCATTCACATGCTTGCTTATGTGTGCTGTGTTTTTATTACATACATTTTAAAGCATTCCCCACACTCACTGGTACAGCTTCTCGCCACCTTCCGAAAATCAATATCTTTGGTTCCAAGGCTGATGCTCGGCAAGGTTTCAAAAAACAGCTCCACAGGAATTCCTACGAAAAAAGTAAGCTTTCTTGATGCTTGATCATGATGCTTGGGGCAAAAAGGTTCAAATGGTTGCTTGACTAGGCCTATAACTCTGTGTTGGCGCTTATTGTCTTAATACGAGCAGAAAAATGGACCAAGTATACATACAGTGTTACACATGTAAAGTGTACATGAACAAGGAAGCCTACTGCGGTGGTCGCTCAAAATGGAGAGAACGGGACTTACTGCAAGTCTAACTCCCAAGAGTAACTTGGAATCCAGTGGCCGTTATCAAGTCTAGTACCATAAGCGATAAAATAAATTGTAGGCCAATCCAACCTGTGCAGACAGTTGGTCTATGAAGCTATCGAGAGCAACGTACAAGCTGTTTAACCATTTACTATGTGAAATGAGATGAGACTTGCGAATGCAATTTAGAACACCTTTATAATATTGGCCGCGCCTATAGCACCGGCAGCCGGCAAAACAGACCAGCAGAATAGTTGCCGGCAGTTTATCCCTGCCGGCACATTTCCTGTTATAGCTATTTTAACCGTGTCCGTAGTTCGCCCGTGTCACTGGAGGGCCCGGTGACATAAGTTGCCGCTTCGCGGTGCGCCTTCGGCGCTCTCGCTATTTTGCTTGTGTCACTACTGCCAGAGCCAGGAGCGTCAGCGACAGGCGCTAGCGCGCCCGCCGCTGACACCAGCGCGATTCTGTTTTAAAATAACATTACGGCTCCTTCGGAGCAGTTGTGTTAGCGTTAATAGTTCTTACAAAAAAAAGTGAAAGACCGAAAGAAAAAAAAATTTCACGAAGGCTGCGATTCGAACCACGGTCCTCCAAACCACCAGCCAGCGCGGCACCCTAACCCACTACGCCACACAACCGTGCCGTTCTTCACTGAAAAAAATATCGAGTGGCCAGTGAGCGCCGGAGAGGCAGTCATCACCGTGCTGCCGACAAGTCACATTGTCACGGGCACCCAATAGGCGGGAACTGCCGGCAACTATTTTGCTGGTCTACTTTGCCGGCTGCCGGCAATATAGACACTGCCTATAATGTTATAATGCTGTGGCTGTAATAGCTGGTTTGCGATCACATGTCAAATTTTTGTGACTGGGGCCTGCTTGTGTAATTTTCTTCATGCACTGATCTGCCAATATAAGACATAAGGCTGGTAAATGAGACCCACTTATCCTCATCTGGTCAGATGATGGTGCCTCTGCATCCGTAATCCTTACTGGTAAACGCTTCCGGCATGCACTGCGGCCAAGTCTCGTTCACATGCACTGCCTCTGCGGCCAGGCCACATTTTCGGTCAGTGTTGACTGATGCACAGGAACCCCTGGAAACTAGTCATATGAAGCTTTAATGTAAGAACCCCTATGTTTGGTTACAGGAGGGGAAAGAAAGCAGAGCATGTCTCAAAGTACAGGAATGACCAAAGTCATAGCAGAACAAAACACGTTGTGTAGTGCCAGCGAAGGCCGAGAGTCGAGAAAGTTTAGGTTTGTGAAACAATACAAGTGTACATGGACAGACGACTCACTGCCTGTGTGTGCTGAAGAGTCACCTCCACACGATGCAGTTCAGGTCCAACAAGCGGAAAGTGTTTTCTGAATAAGGCTGGTATGTAAGTGCAACCATTATAGGTGTTAAATAATTTCTTTACTGTAAAATCCCGAGCAAACGCCCCCACCATGCAAGTGCCTCCCTCCCTATTTCGAGAGATTTGCAATTGGCGCCAATGACCAAGGAAGTGCCCCCACCCTTTTTTTGACTGTTTACCACAGCGTGCATCAATACCAGGCTGCTTGGCAAGTTCCCTTTTTTTTCTTTCAATTTTTCATGCAGTGGCACAATAATTTGCAAGAAACACTGCAATTAAGTGAGGAAAGTTTGCTTAGCTCATCACAGCTTCATGCTTCTCATCTGCATAGCTGGCCATGACAGCTGGGATGCGAGAGGCTTTCTGAATGGCCATTTTCTTCAAACTAGAGTAGAGTTAGTTTAGGTTGCTCTAATCGTACAGACAGGCGTCAGCTGCATCAGTTGCTACTGTGCATTTAATGTTCGGTGCTGCTTGTGCTTGAGCTCTCGCAACTTGGGCGTCTAACTCCGAGGAGTCTTATTTTTGCTCCTGGAGCAGCGACATCAAATAAAAATAGTAAAGGCACCTATTCCACGGATAGTGATGAAAATAACCTCTCTGCATTCTTTTTTTCTATCCGGTAGTTGCACCTCCATTTTTAAGTTTAATTTGTGACTGAGCAAGCCCCCCCCCCCCCCTATAATTTGTCGAATTATTTTGATAAAGTGGTAGCTGTATCCGGCAACGCTACTGTATCACGACTGCGCATCGCACATGCGCAGATACTCTCGGCGCGCTATCGT
This sequence comes from Hyalomma asiaticum, assembly GCA_013339685.2. Taxonomy (NCBI): domain Eukaryota; kingdom Metazoa; phylum Arthropoda; class Arachnida; order Ixodida; family Ixodidae; genus Hyalomma; species Hyalomma asiaticum. The sequence continues at coordinate 10,330 of JABSTT010002716.1, read as the reverse complement.
GCGCCTATATAATCAGTGACCGAATAAACCGATCTTTCTTCTTGTTCTGGCCATCATGCTGTCACGTCGTCCTTGCTAGTTACATGGTGTCAGAAGTGGCCGCCGCGGACCGAAGCACGGCAGCAACGGCGCGGTATCGCCATGGACCTACTGAAGCCGCCGGAGCCATTGTGCCTATCGGGCAACTTGTCTGAAAATTGGAAGCGCTTCAAGCAAAGGTTCAAGCTTTTTCTGCAAGCAACGGCAGTCGAGAAGGCCCCGAGAAGTGACTCTTCGAAAGTAGCACTCTTGCTGAGCTTCGCGGGAGACGAAGTGCTCGACATCTTCAACAACTTTCAGTACGGCCCCGAGGAAAGCAAGGAATGTTACGACACGGTCGTGCAGAAGTTCGACACCTACTTCTCCGAGGTGAGCAATGAAATTCATGAAAGATATGTTTTTCGCACACGAAGCCAGGCAGAGAAAGAACCTTTTGAGAAGTTTGTGCGGTACTTAAAGAAGCAGGCGACACAGTGCAACCTTGGGGATCAGCATGATTCACTGATTAGAGACCAAATTGTGTTTGGTACGAACAACCCAAAGCTGCGTGAAAGAATGCTTGCCGAGAGAGGCCTGACGCTACTAAAAGCTGAGGAAATATGTAAAGCGGCAGAAGCAGCGGCACTAAGGAGCCTAGTTTGGAATAGGACGGAAGACAGCATTGACGCGGTTTCAAGTGGCGAAACGGCGACGAAAAGACAGCAGAAGCGGAAAAAAAAGCAGAGTCGCGATAATCAAGATACAGTAAACCCTCGTTAACTCGAACTCGCATATCTCGAAACCTCGGTTAAGTCGAAACTTTTTTTTGCCGTGCATTAACCTCCAATAGGTGCTATGTATTTGCCCCCTCTTATCTCGAAACGTTTTCGGAGGGGACAGCGGATATCTCGAAATTTTGACCGGGAGGGCAGAAGGAAAGGTCCACTCCTAACAGGAAACGAGGGCTCCGTGCAAACGCTTAGCTCTTACTATATGTGCCGAACGCGGTTGTGAAGGGCGAAATTGAAATTCCCGCGGACGTAGCCGTTTCCTATCCGCCTTGTCAAGTAACTCTGGGAGTGATCACGTGTGCGCACCTGCGCCAATATTGTTGAGATGGCCGTGAAGGACGCAGATGACGATGCAGACGAGGAAGAGCCTCGAGAAGTGCCTACGAAGACACGTAACGTGCTGTGCTTTCTCCCCAACAAGGTCGTATGCAGCCGTGGCGACCAACGGCTCATGCGATGTGTTGAGTACGCAGTTTTTCTTTTTTTTTTTTGATCCTCGGTAATAATTTTCTTCCCAGCGAATTCTTGCGCATTTACTACGGTAGCTCTCTCGTGCAGTGGAGCTTTGCCTGGCCGCACTGGCTTTTCTTTTGCAGTGACCTGGGCAAACATTTTCGGAGTTTTGCTTAACTCGAAGTACCGCTTATCTCGAAATTTTTCCCGGATTTGACGGCTTCGAGTTAACGAGGGATTACTGTATTTGCTGCAGGAAGTGCAACCGCAAACATAAACCGAAGCAATGCCCCGCGTATGGTAAATTATGTCATTATTGCCGTAAATACAACCACTTTGCAAGTTGTTGCCAGAAGTCTACCGTTGTTAGCCAAGTAGCTAATCTCGAAGAGAATGACTTTCAGATTCTCGAAATCGGCTCCGAAAACTCTCGCAAGAGAGACTGGACAATCAAGGCTCGAGTAAATGGCAGAGAAGTGACATTCAAAGTGGACACCGGTTCGCAGGCAAGCTTACTTCCATTTGCAACGTACCGTAAGCTTGGATCCAAAGAAGCACTGCAACCAACCGGGTCAGTGTTCCGCGCATACCACGGGGGCGTTATTTCAAGTTATGGAACAACGTCACAGAAAGTGTCTGTCGGAACCGGCGAGATAAGCGTGAAATTCTTCATCGTAAAGAATGGGCGCCAAGCCATCCTTGGGCTCGATAACAGTGAAGCGCTTGGGTTGGTTCGACGTACGGTGGACGCTGTCAATGCCTCGTCCGAGTACGAACTTTTGAAAGATTTCAGGCACCTGTTCCAAGGGCTCGGCTGCTTGAAAACTGAGTACAGAATGGTCCTGGAGCCAGACGCGGTTCCGGTCGTTCAGCCTGCTCGCCGGGTACCTCTTGCACTTCAGGAACCTCTGAAGAAGGAACTACAGCGAATGACCCGGGAGGGCATCATCGTCAAAGAAAATGAGCCAACCGACTGGGTAAGCCCTCTGGTACTGGTGAAAAAAAAATACGGTGGTCTAAGGGTTTGCATGGACCCCAGAAGAGTGAACAGGTATATCAAGAGGCAGCATTTCCCTTTACCCAGACGCGAGGACTTGGAAGCACGGCTAGCCGGAGCTACCTATTTTAGCTGTTTGGATGCAAACGCCGGCTTTCATCAGGTGCCTTTGGACGAGAAAACATCAAAGATCTGTACGTTCTCGTCACCTTTTGGCAGATACCGTTTCCTAAGGCTACCCTTTGGCATCTCATCTGCACCTGAGGTGTTTCAGCAGGCACTTTGTCAGATATTGGACGGTCTGCCAGGCGTGCTCATATATATCGATGATATCCTGGTCTGGGGCTCAACGAAGGAAGAGCATGATGAGCGCCTGGTAGCAGTCCTGAAAACTGCTGAAACAGCTGGATTAACGTTTAATCCCCACAAGTGCAAGTTTGGCGTAAAAGAGTTACGTTTTCTGGGTGATATCGTAAGCGCGAACGGCATATCCCCAAATCCAGGGCTCGTAAAAAGTTTGGTTCAAATGCCAGTGCCAACATGCAAGGCCGATGTTCAGCGCATGCTTGGTGTGTTGAACTACTTTGGAAAGTTCGTGCCGCAGCTATCTGAAAGAACGGCCCTGTTAAGAACTCTTATCAAGGCCAGCTCTGAGTTTGAGTGGACAGAAAACCACGCCAAAGAGTGGAAAAGCGTCACCCAAATTCTGACCTCCGCTCCCGTGCTCGCAATATTTGACCCACGACGGGAAACAAAGTTGTCTTGCGATGCATCGAAGGACGGCGTCGGCGCCGCTCTTCTGTAACGTCACAATAACGAGTGGCGGCCCGTAGCTTACGCATCTCGAGTACTGGCTAAGGCAGAGAAAATGTACGCACAGATATAAAAGGAGGCCCTAGGAATTTGCTGTGGGTGCGAAAAATTTCACCAGTTCGTCTACGGCCAGAAAGTCGCAATTGAAACGGACCACAAGCCACTCTTGTCAATTGCTCAAAAGGAAATTAGTGACATGCCACCTCGCCTTCAATGGTTCTTTTTGAGGTTGTTCAAGTATGATTTTACTTTGCAGTATATACCTGGGAAGCACCTTGTTCTTGCTGACATGTTGTCCCGGTGAAGTGCTGACAACCAAGATGAGGCTGGTGCTACTACCAACGTGGAAGTTCACGCAATCCAGCTTCTAGGCTACCGTGTCACAGAAGCAACGCAGAAAGAACTGCAAGCGGCAACTGCTCGTGACCGCTACCTACAGTCGGTGGTCACAAGTTTGTCCGTGGGGCTTCCAGTACAAGGTGAACTAAAGCCTTTTGAGCACGAACTCTCATTTGTCAACGGAATACTTTTAAAGGCGTCGAAAGTTGTTATTCCGAAAAGCATGCGGCAAACTATGCTTGAAAGCATCCATGCAGGTCACCTCGGCATGCAAAAATGCAAAGAAAGGGCCAGACGCCTCGTGTTTTGGCCTGGGCTTAACGCTGAGATTGCTTCCATGGTCAAACTTTGTCCTACATGTCGCAAGTACGCTTACAAACAGCCCAAGGAACCGCTTCAAATGCGGCCCGTGCCAGGTTGTGCATGGCATAGAGTCGGAGTCGATATTTTTTCGTTTGCGGGGGACTCGTACATCGTTGTCTTTGACGCCTTATCAAACTTTCCAGAAGTTCAGAAACTACCTGACCTATCGGCGCAATCAACCATTGCAGCACTGAGCGCTATTTTCGCCAGATTTGGCGTGCCCGTCGAAGTATGTACTGATAACGGCCCACAATTTTCCAGCCATGACTTTCTTTTGTTTTCAAGGAAGTACGACTTCACGCACGTCACTTCAAGCCCTCATTATCCGCAGTCTAACGGGCTTGCGCAAAAAGGTGTGCAAGTTGTGAAACGCATCTTGAAAAAAACTGCAGATTCGGGCGACGACTTCTGGCTGGGCCTGCTGGCCTACCGTTCTACCCCACTGGAGGACGGGCGATCCCCTGGTGAACTACTGCAAGGAAGGCGCCTTCGCGCCAACCTCCCGGACTTCAGTGCGGTGACCGCAACCGACGTCAAGAAGCACAGCCAGACTCAAGGGGGAAGACCTTTGCCTCCTCTGCAGAAGGGTGTCGTCGTGAGGCTCAGAGACGCTGCATGGTCCCGAAAAGCCAAAGTGGTGGGTTCGCCATATCCAAGGTACTACCTTGTCAAAACGGAGGACCAGAAGCTGCTCAGGCGCAACCGTCCCCACCTACTTCAAACTGGCGAACGGTTCTTCGAGGAAAGCGACGATGACATTGATACCAGCCCAGCGGACAACAATGTTGGTGGCCATCCAGCAGTGGCAACTTCAACCTCGCCAGCCAACGGCCGACGTCGCGAAGTTCCAACGTCGGGCGACCCTTCGCCACCTGTGGTGCGTCAGTCAACTCCACCACCGACGCCAGCTTTGAGAAGGTCGACTCGAACCGTAAGCCACCACAGCGTCTTCATTATGACAAGGACTTTAACCAAGTGTCTGATATCATTTTTTGAAGTGCCGTGTACTTATCACTGTTTCGGTGGGTGTGCAATTTCTTTGTTAACGGAAAGGATGTATCCGGCAACGCTACTGTATCACGACTGCGCATCGCACATGCGCAGATACTCTCGGCGCGCTATCGTGCGCCTATATAATCAGTGACCGAATAAACCGATCGTTCTTCTTGTTCTGGCCATCATGCTGTCACGTCGTCCTTGCTAGTTACGTTAAAGTGGTAGCTTGGGCGTGTTGGTGATACGACAACGGCATGGTGCACAGCGCAGAAAAAACGACGGAGTGCCTATGTTGTCTTCTTCTCTCCAACCTCATTTTTTCTGCATCGTATTACCTCTTGCCCAAGGGGGAACGCTTGTGAGATTTTATGGCAGGTGTTTTTGTCTCAATACTTCCAGTTTCATGTATGTGGATACCTAAGACAGGCAACGGCAATGCTGTAGTTACCATAATGCAATTAGGAGTGTAAGACATGCGTCACGTGTGAGTTGCATGATGCAGGTTTTTGTCCATTTTCATTTTCCTTGTGTGCCCCATTTCATTTAAACAGTGCAGACCACGTCTTCTGCTTCCCTTGGCTTCAGATGTTATGTAACGCTGTATACTTGCTGCGCATCTACTTGAAAAGGCAATAGGCCATTTTATAGGGGGGATCTGTTCCGTAATTGAGTCATTGTAGCTGCAGTTGCAGTGTGCAATATGTTCAGCCAGTGAATGTGTTCTCATTCTGTGCACAATGTACATAATGCTGCCTCTTTTACAGAAATAGCTCGTGGGACAAGGCCCTCTGACAAACCCGGCCGGGAGGAGCCATTGTAGCACACAGCTGCTGGTGCCACAAGTCTTTCCTGGAGGTATGCTTTAGCTGTTACTTTTGTACTCTTGAAATCAGTGGTGCCTTGGCGTACATTCATTTCTGTGTGAATTTTGTGCAGACATTTTCGGCTTATATCAGTCTGCAGTGGAAGGGCTCTGTTGGCCTTATGTGCTCGGAAAAATGTAACAATTTTTTGTCTAGTGGGCCAGGCTTTGGCTTAAAGCATGAGTGTGGTGATGCCAAGTTTAATGTATATGAATACATGAGAGTACATCACGTGATTCTCTCTCCGTGATTGCCTAAAGACAGCGAAAGTTCAGAGTATTGTGCCTTGATGAGCACTCGTTGAGCAAGGAACATTGCTTGAGCCAACATGTTGACAAGCAGACTTGTCTCCTTCCCCTTAAAGGGGCCCTGCGACACCAACCAAGCACGCTGTTTTATTAGTTATTCTAGAACTGCGGCACGTGGGGATATTAGAGCGAGAGTGGAAATGCCAAAAGTAAAGTGTTTGTTATTTTATTTTAATGAAGAAACCACCTTCTGGAGAATTCTGCTTGAACCGTGGCAGAACACAATGGTGAATTTTGCTACAGGAAGTGACACTTGTTTACATGGCAGTGACGGCCATGGCTGGGCATCGTGATTGCTTTAACATGCCAGTTCACATGTTACATTCATTCATCCCTGCTAAGCCATGCTGCTGAGCACAAAAAATATAAAAACTCCTTTCCGGGGGTGATAAATTCAGGCATTAGTTGCGGTCGTTTAAAAAGCAGAGCCTTGGACAAATTAAACTTCCTTACTGTCTGCCTTCTATGGAGGTGGCAGCCGAATTGGCGTGGGGAGACAAACCTTTTCTTTTGTGTGCCCAGCTGGAAAGGAGTGCCAAAACTGGTTGAGAGGAGCAGCCAGTGTTACCGATGCAGCTGAGAATGTTGGAGGCTCTGCAGGGACACAACGGAAACCTTCCTGACACGCAGAAGGAAATCTCTTAAGTATATTTTAAAAACAACTGACTCTACTGACTGACACACATGGTCGTTGTCCCTGTTGTAACCACAATGACAGCTCCTTCAAAAGTAGTGGTGGCAAGGTAATTTGTACAGGCCACCTAGAGAAATCTCCAGTGGCCTGTGCAAATAACATCAGTTTTCATGTGCCAGTACCTATCATTCTTTTTTGCGTTCATCTCAGTATTCAATACCACACACACTTTAATGCTTCAGAAGGCAGTAAAATAAGTGTCACAGGGCCCCTTTTAACACACTCGGGCTTGGTCCTTGTGAAACAGTGAGTCCAGTGACATCGCTTATATGACAGTTTCTCATGATGTCCTTATTGTCTGCTACTCAAGCTGAAATGTTGTCCAGGCCTGCTGTACTCGGAGGAAGAAATTCTATCCAGTTTAGCAAATAACTTGAAACCTAATTTCTAAATACTGCAATCATTGCAGTCTTTGCTCATGTGTATGCAAATTGTTCTGTACAAATGAGAAGCATCAACTGTTACTACTTCCTAAAACATTTCAGGTCAGATTCGGGAATTCATTGGACATCATAACATTTTCACATTTACGTAAGCTCACCTATATCCATGTCAAACAGGCAACTGAAGTGCACTATGAGCAAATGGACTTCGCCGTTCGCCGTGGTGGTGTGGTAGGGTACTTGGCTGCACCCAAAAAAGGTGGCTTTGATCCCAGCCGCGGTAGTTGCATTTTCAATAGAGTTAAAAATGCCGGAGGCCTGTGTGCTGTGCATTGTCAGTGCACGTTAAATAACCCAGGTGCCTGAAATGCTGCTTAGCTCTTAACCATTGAGCTTTTAAGGTCTGTTTTTGTTTATTGGATTTTGTGTTCCCCAGGTTTTTATTTCTTTTTATGGCCCTATGAAAAACTTATCAGCAAGGCTGTACTCTACTATGTGATGATGCAGTGAGTCCCCTGTGTGATCTGCTGCATCTGATGTTGGGTATCTTGGAAGTGCTTTAAGCATCACAGACTGCATAGTATTAACATTTACAAGGGTTCTTGCATACAGTGAATATCGTTAATTCGACCCTCATGATTCAGAAAATCCGATAATTCACGACTTTTTCTCTGGTTCTGGCGGGCACATGCATTGTCAAATGGCACCAAACCCTCGTGTACCTGCCCGCATCCTGGTTAATTCAGACAATTTTTGGAGCGTGCCGCACATGAAGATGACAATGTTGCCACACTTAAAAGCAAAATTAGCACTAGCATTTAACCGAAACAATGCAGTGCCATAGGAATCGTCAGTGCTAACCTTGTGGGAACCATAGAAAAAAGCCGGCTTCATGACTGTTTGCATTACCACCATGTATGACACCGCACTGGTCATGGGCCTCATGGAAGTCGTAGTGCCTTCTGTTATAGACAGCGAGTTTGTCCACAGCAGTTGCAGTCATTTACTCGCACACACGAACTGGCATAACGGCATCCATAGGCGTCGCATTATGACTACAGAACTGCATGAACATTACCTACAATCAGCATTCTGCTGATAATAGGTGGCTTCCGTGTGGTCGCTACCCACGATAGCATTTGTAATGATCACGGTTGCATCCACTGTGGAAGCAGCATACAGCCAGTAGCTTTGTTTTGACTCCACACGTGTAGCTTCAGAAGTGCGCGGACTTTCTTTGATCTCAATGCCAGCGGCCATGGTTGCGTATGCAGTGTATTCAACAATCACTAGCTTAGTCCCTGCGCACCTTGTGACCTGCATGACTTCACCTGTGATCGTGTTTCCGGCAGCATGGCCACCACAGAATTGTCTGCGGTGGGCTGCGTTTCAGTAGTTTCATTTTTACCCAGCACTGTGCGTGCAATGCCTGTGACAGAAGCTGCTGTAAATGTTCAGTTCTGCCACGGTGCACATGCTGGCATCAAACTTGAGAGAACTCTTCATTAACAAACAATTTTATTGACAGCCAGTTTACAGGCTGCAAAAAAATTATTCTTACACGCTTGGTGTGGGTGGCAGTTTCAAGGAGACGGAAGCAGTGGGGAAGGTCACGTTTTGGCTGAATTAAGACACGGTGGCCTTGCAACGCAATCACATTGTGAAAGCAGTTTCCAGGTGATGCGGACAGCAGCTTTTATGCTGCTTTTATGGAAGTAAGACTAAGTAAGAGTTCTAAGTAAGAGTTCTTGTGAGAGGCGGCAGATGCAGGCCCTGTTATTTTAATCTGCAGAATTTTTTTTCACATTTAGCTTAGCCCTCGTAGCCTTGCTTGTCTTACCCAGGTGCCAAGCAGAAGGCTCTGAGGAGGGGAAGTGTAATGAAACTATGTGAACAGATGCTTACTAACAATAGCAAGTATGTAAAAATTAGCAAATACACTAAACAAGAACGCACAACCTAAGAGTGAGTGTTGCGAGCTACCCTGGGTGCTTTGTGCTGCGTGTAGTATGAAGCATAAAACGTATTGCTCATTTGCAGGAAAAAATGAATGCTAACCATCAGATAATTTGTCTCCGTAGTTGTATGTTACTGCACCTGTTTTCTCGTTTTGTCTTTTTACTTGCTTATTGTCTAGGAAAATATTTTTTAGAGGAATCCTTGGTGCACCCTTACTTGAATATTGGATGGGACTGCATGTACATAGTAGTTTTGGCAGCCTTGAGATGTCACTTGTACAGCATCAGCAAAGGCTTGGGTTTTCTGTATTGTACTATGTTTGTACCGTATTTTCCGGTGTATAAGTCACGGTTTTTTTCCAAAATTGTTCACTGGTGCGACTTATACAACGGTGCGACTTATATACACAAAAACCATGGGCGCTGGCGCGACTTACGCATCACATCTCCTTTATTGCTTTCATGAGTGTAAGAAATTCGGTGCAGTAGCACTTTAATAGAAATCAAATCCCATTTTAACACTGCGACCGCAGCGACAGATGTCGGCACAGACAGCACAGCTATGGTATCGCAGCGGCGTCAGCGCGGCCTTCAGATTTGGCCTCAAATTAACGTAGCCTCCGTGATGGACAACTAGACGTACCACTAGTTTTTTTTTTAGATATTGTTAAGCCTGTGATATTGCAGCAGTTAATAAGAAAAAGGCACATCTGCTTTTCTTTTATTGCTACAAAGTGACACTACATCTACCTCTGAAATAAAAATAAGAGCTGTACGCCCCGCACACTACGTAGGCAATGCGATCTAGTCTAAATGTGACAGCCGCATCAGCATCGCAATGAGAAGCTGTGCCTCCGCTCACGAGATCGTCTTCTGCTCTCCATTTTGCTTTTGTGTCCGTGCTGTCTAAGCTGTGATAGTGTGCTCGTCGGCATCGCACTACGCTTCGAGGTGAACGCGAGCTACGTGTTTTGTGATGGCGCCTAATACTTCGCGAAGAAGTTATACTGCGAAGTTCAAGTTGACTGCTGTTGCTTATGCAGTCGAGAACGGCAACCGGGCAGCAGGACGGCACTTCAGCATCAGCGAGAAATTGGTTTGCGACTGGTGGAAGGCACCTGAAAAGATTCAGGCCATGAAAAGTACGACCGAGGCAAGAAAGCGCGATGGCCGGCACTGGAAGCTGATCTGCAGTCGTGGGTTTTGGCACAACGCAAAGAAGGTAGGGGCCTTTCTACCATACAGGTGCGTCTTAAGGCACACGCACTCGCAAAGGAAATGGGTGCTGTTGGCTTCGTCGGCGGTCCCTCGTGGTGCTCAAGATTCATGATGCGCAACAAGCTGGCGATTCGAG
>JABSTT010002715.1:0-37975 GCA_013339685.2 Hyalomma asiaticum | reverse complement strand
ATCAAGCTGCAGTTCTTGCAGCTTTATTCCCGTCATCCCCATATTTCTCAATGAGAAATAAAAGTTGATTAGATTTGATTATGATATGATATGGTTATGACATACGCCGTATAGTGGAGGGCTGCGGGAAGTTTGACCATCTGGTGTTCTTTAACGCGTGCAGTGTACACGTGCCTCAACAATCCGCGGTCCATCGAAATGCAGCCGCCGCGGCCAGGATTCGATCCCGCGATCTTCTGATCGGCGGGCCGAGTACCATAGCCCCTAGACGACAGTGACGGGGTGTGGCCTATTCTGTGACACAATGTCAAAAAAACCGGTTCAGGAACCTCGTGAGCGTCTCCCACTTTATATTTCCCGCCGTCGTAGAACGTCTTTCACACTGACTTCCACATTTTCAGCCGATATTAAGGCAAGTATTGCTCGTCAATGTTACGCAGGTGCGGGAACGAGAGGTAGCGCTTCTTCTTGCAGTCGGTGCCAGAGCACACACGATCGGAATATGGACGCGCTCCAAGTGCCTTGGAACGATATCCTTTCCTGGGCTCAACATGTGGACGGTTGTAGGAAGAAAGTGCACGGTACACGTCTGCATTTGTTAGACAAAAGGATTTCTCTGAAAAGAACGAGGAAGAAGGAGCGCATGTTTTTGCATCGATCACTCATCGGCGATCTCATATGCAAAAGTGCATTACCATGTTTGCTTTCCGACTCAACGAGAGAGAGGAATAGAACAAACGTCTCTATTTTGAGAGGGTGCTTTTGGAGCGGCGTCTGTACAGGTCAGAGTGCCTTGATTTCGCGCTGCATCCATCGCTGCTGTGATAGATTCCATGCTAGTGTGATACCATTTGCCGCTCACAGCTGGCTGCTGAGCCCTCGGATAACATGGACGCAGTAGCGCACCCAGGATCTCTGCCAGGGGGGGGGGGGGGGGGGGGGGGGTCAATCTTTCACGAAGGGCCGGGCATGCGATTACACAGTTATTGGATGTGTAAAAAAAAAGTTAATAAACTGCCAAATAATAGTAACATAAATGATGTTGTATATTTTATTATTTTTTCCGCGTTTTGCAGAGACATTAGCGCCACATTCTTCTAGGACATTGGAGCAGTTAAGGAGTAGGAGGGGGGTCAGGTCGGCCTCAGGGGGGGGGGGGGGGTCACAACCCCCGAACCCCCCCCCCCCCCTGTCGGTGCGCCACTGCATGGACGGACCGTGGCTACGCCAGTCCGTGGAGTCCGCGCAAAAATCAGGAAAAGTAATTCTGAGTGCGAAGTGAATTTGAATACCTTTGAATACTTCGAAGTTAAATTACTGGGATAACGTACTGCAGAGCATGATTACAGAAAAAAAATGCACATTTGTTGTACTGCAGAGTGTTAACACAAAGTTGTTTCTAGAATAAAAGAGATAGATGGTCCAGTCCAAAAGAAAGAGAGAGCTGTGCAGTGATGTATGGGCGCCCAAGCCTTCGCTGGCGTGCAGCTTATAAATATACACACAATGGTATCTTATCTTGACCTATATTGCTTAAATTGAGGAATTATTCCTAAATTTCAAGCTTCATTTTCAGTCACAAACTTCATATCCGGATATGTTGAGATTGACTTACATTTGAAACAGGAACGTGTACTGCCAGTAACGGCAAGACAATCGAGTAATGAGGGACGCTAAGGCCCGTTTACAACTTCGCGTTTGCATTCCGGCTCAACCCATAACGTAATATTGCGCGCTCGAAAGCATTTGGTTTGCTTTGAGGGGTTTACTGCACGCACTGACATCCTAGTCTTTAGGAGAAGCTCACAATTAAGGGGGAGTAAAAAGCAATCTTTTTTTTTTTTCTTGCTATGCTGTAGCACACTCCAACCATATGGTGACCACCTTGGACCCCGCAGACCATTAAGACTCCTTAGGTTTCAGGGTCCGCAGGCCACTCCATGCAAACGCGGGGTGCTGTGTAGTGTACAGTTTGTCAACGCCTCGTGGAACGCTTGTCTAAAGTTAACTTTGGAGCGGTACAGGCGTGCCATGCGGCGAAGCGTAACAAGTATCGGAAAAGGGCCACGAGCTCTTGAAGTAGACAGCAAAATTTGCCCCTTAATTACGAAAGCGCACGTTCCTGTATAATTGCGAGTACGGGTATAGTCGTCGATATCGAAAAGCTTTACTGGTAATTATAGGAAGCTGCTATGACGTCTTCGTGGCGCCCCGCGCAAATATTTCTAGCCTGGTTCCCTGCACACCTTGCAGCCATCGAAGGTGACTCGCTCAATTCTAACAGGGAGGCGCACCCTGCTGCACGCGGTTTGACTGACCATGCGCAGGATAACGTGTACTCATGGGCGACCCTAGTATCCCTCTCATACAACGAGATCTGTAAAAATCCTTATCTCTTTAGAAGACTCCTGCCTCTGCAACACTCCTTGTCGTGCAGGGCCTATTCTGTCACTCTCTGACTTCTACAAATAAGCAATATTACCCCATTGAGTCCTGCGGCATTACACACGATCGCATCCCGAACGGCTTCCAAGCGGGGACTGCCCCCTGTGTGGTGGTTATGCGGACTTCAAGCATGTCCCATGGAGCTGCGCCTTTGCCGGTCCCTCTTCCACCCAAGAGGAAATGATGAAGTTCATTAAGGGCCAGGACCCGACCTCTCCACTCCTGGCCGTCCAGAAGGCCCGCGAGAAGGCCTTCTGGTTTGACCTGATGGTCCCCGGGTGGATCTAGCCGGATGACGTTTACGCGCATCTATTGTGGACCGCAGGGGTTTATGCAGAGTATCGACTTTTCTTTTTTTTTCTCTTTTTTTCGGGAGGGGGGGGGGGGGGTGAGGGTCCAACTAGGTAAATGGGTAGGATGAAGTGGGGGAGGTGTTAGTGGGATGTTCTGGGCTAGGGCCTACAAATACTTGGTGGACCAAATAGAGCAGTTTCACTCTCTCTCTACATACATTAACTTGAATGTCTACCGGCAGTTGTTACTAGAACCTACTATCAACCAGTAGAATGCCTACCAACGGTCTGTGTAATTCTTTATGAACTTCCTGTTAACATTATACCACCAAATGGCCACCAAATTTCATTACACACGCGTTCACAGGCTGCGTGCTGACTGTACGAGTGTACCGGTAAAAACTCTGTCATGCCAGTTTTAACAGCGAAGTTGTTTAGGCTAGCTGTAATTTTCCGGGCATCATGCAATACCACTTGACATTGCATTACGTTATTTTGGCGGAAACCCTTCACGTGACATTTCGTTACGTGATCCTCGGCGCAAACATGTCACGTGACATTGCGTTACGTGATTCTGGCGGCATCATGTAACTTTCAAATAAAAGATGTTTTATTAGCGATCGCACGTGCTATTTTATACAGCCTCACTGAATCGATAACAAAGCCAAGTAAACAAAAGAAAAGTACAGGGCAGGATCCGTGCAAGTCATCACTGACAGGAGATACCAGGCCACATCTCCATATCAAGGTGGTGAGCCTAAAAGTATATTTCCCATAAATATTGTTTCTTTGTCGGACATGGTCAAAGTCAGAACGCTCACGAATTTATCTTTTACTTTGTCTATTTTGTCTATTTCTTTTGCCCTATTTAGATTTCACATGTTGTAATTGCACTGGGCGTGTGTGAAGCAGCAGGCACGTGCCAATAAGCTCCTAACATAACGCAGTCACAGTTTGTGCACCCAAGAAAGTGGGCATGTGTCAACAAGCTCTTAGCATAGCATATCTATGCCTGGTACAGTATAGTAAGGGGGTTGCAAAGAGAAATGAGGTGAGAAGTAGTGTGAAGGCACGGTGCAAGGAAAGGGTGAGGTGAGCAGGGGATAGGTGAAGCATGACATAGCATTGTAGAGTATAGTTTAGCAAGGAGAGGGAGGTGGGATGAGGGCGCCGCCGCGTGTGAGGAAGACTGATGTAAGGGTGAGAAGGAGGCAAACGATGTAAAGTAGGTGGTGAGAGGATGCCTAACAAGTGGCGGGAAGAGGAGTGAGCGTGAGGAGTAGGAAAATGAGGGAATACGATATAGAAAGAGATAAAGAACGGCGACGTGAAGACGAAGTACAAAGAGGTAAAGAAACGAATAAGGACAAAGGAATGAAGAAGATGAAGAAAGGAGAGTGAGCACGGATTGACTGGTAGCTGTAAGGATGGTAGCTCAGCTCCGCTGTTCTTGCAGACTTGGCAGACCAAGTGTAAAACTGCCGCAATATTTTGTTTCTTTTTTTCGGAGCCGGCACGCACTTAACCACGAGGTTGTGTCCCGCGACGTTTCGTCGTATAGATGTCGTGTAGTATGCATAATTCTTTATACGCACGCCATCGTACGGTCACAAAGCTCCTTTGATGTATTGCAGTTTTTGTATTCGTCCTTGTGGCTTGTGTGTCTGTGTGTGTCTGTGTGTGTGTGTGTAGTTCAGTATCAATACCATGATGTGTGGAGATGTATCTCCCACCGTCATGACATCGATACTGAGCCGGATCTAACGTAGCCTACTTTCGTGTGTTCTCACACCTGAACAAAAAGAAAGAACTTCCGGCAAGGGAAAGCGCCGTGTGCGTTACGCACTGGCCGCACGAGGGTCCGAGATTCAAAAATCGCGCCCTCAAGGTCGCCGAAATTTCGGCACACATAAACTTTTCTTGCTCCGCAGCGATGAGGCGCTGCATTATTATGGTTTGACTCACAATGGAGGAAAGAGAACTAGGAGGCTTACCAGTAAGTATACAGCCAGTAACGAAACAGGATGGGACGAAAGAGAGCGTTAGGAGCATGGTCAGAGCGGCGGAGAAATCGGATTGGATAGCAGGAATGGAGAAGAAGCCGGCATTGAACAACTACAGAAAAGGGAAAGACGAAATCAAGAGAGAAAAATTTTACGATAATTCAAAGGGAAGCGCTTTACTGTTTGAAGCAAGGTCCGGCTACCTGAGAACCCGAAGTTACAGAACGAAATTCAGTAAAGAAGGGGATACATGTACGTGCTGTGGAAAAGCTAGGGAGACGACAGATCATATTTTGATTGAATGTGCAGATGTCCACCCAGGTGTAGCTGTGGGCACCACCTTACAGGAGGCCATGGGTTTCAGGGGTAGCACAGGAACGCTGAACATGTCGGCGATAGAGATAATGTAAAAGACGCTTAGAGTACTGGTGGCGCAAAGGTATGGAGCAAACAGAAGCGCAATGTAGTTCGGGTAAGATTGTTATATCACAGCGGAACGATAATAGATAAAATAGGTAGGCGAGGAGAAAAATTAGTTGTGAAAATATGTATGATTCCGGAAAAGAAAAGTTTGTAGAGGAAAAAGAAATAAAGCTAGAGCTTGGTGGCCCGGCTACCACCCCGTTATAAAGGGGACGCTCCTAATATCCATCCATCCATCTTTGGCAGGCAATTTGAACGGATGAAATATATATATATATATATATAGACGTAATGCCGGTGACACACGGTAGAAAAACGACTTTATTTCTAACGTTTCGGCCAGGGGCTGGCCTTCGTCAGAAACTCTGACGAAGGCCAGCCCCTGGCCGAAACGTTAGAAATAAAGTCGTTTTTCTACCGTGTGTCACCGGCATTACGTCTTTGTTATACCGGATCCATCAGAGCTTCACCCCCTTTCCATATATATATATATATATATATATATATATATATTATATATAATATATATATATATATATATATATATATATATATATATATATATATATATGATCAAGAATAACGACCATAGTAATAATTGTCGGTTACTTTAGAACAGTTAAGATTCAATTTTCATGACATTATGGCACAGACGTGCTCATTAGAGCCTAAACGCTACAAACAAAAACTTGGCGGCCAGGGTTCCTTTGTTAACCAGGAACATGTGCGCCGTTTACCCCGGATTTCATCGGTGATAGCAGTGCAGAGTAGGAAAGATAAAGAGCTTCCAGAAAAACAATATTGCGCTAAGGCTCCTTGCTCTTGGGTAAAGGAGTTTTAAATTAACGTTAAAAGCCTACGCGTCGTGCCGGCACGCACGGCCGCGATTCTTTAGATCCAGATTTTAGACCCACAAACGAAGCTGCGCCATCGCATGAGGAAAACCGAAAATGCTGCGGCACAATTGTGTCTAAGTGTCGGTAGATGGCGCTAAGGAAGCAATTCTCTGGAAAGAAGCGTTTCTAGCCACCATAACAGCGTGAAAGGACGCGGAGCAGAGCATAGAGAGAACTAATAAATAGTTTGGTGGGCCGCCGCCCAATTAAAATGTGGTGCTCATATCGTCCATCCTCGGCACATCATAACCGGATGTCAAGGTGCTCTTTCAGCTAGCAATTCTTCGCCGAATGATAACATGCGTGTAATAATTAAAGATGCCGAAATTATCCACCAAAGTTCTGGCGCCTTATCTGATCGAAATTTATCGATCAGATAGGGCTTCAATTAGCCATGAGTGGCTGCTTGTTTCACGCAGATTTTCACTTGTGATTTCTTTTTTTGCAGCAATTGTAAATCTTCGTGCCCTCCTCCCTTCCTCTTCCCCCCCCCCCTTTTTTTTTTTTTTGCTTCTTGGTTTCGCTCGCGTAATGTCCCACTCTGTCTTAAGTTTCTCATTTTATTTTTATTAACCCATGTTTTCCGTTTACACTTGCGTTACCCTTTACTGGGTTACCAGTCTTCCTGATATGTTCCGTCTTTACATGTCGACGTTCTCTTTTTCTTTTATTTTTATTTTTTTTTCCTTTTTTGCCACTTATATGTGTACCTTATCGCATTTTTTTTTTTGTTCATCCATACTCCCGAGCCTTCGTTCCGAAGTCTTCTTTGTTCTGCGTTCTCTCGCCTCAAACTAAATCAGACACATACCCCACACAGTGACCCATTTATAGATATTTTGTGGGACCCGAATGCCAATGGGCTCACTGACCTTTCACCTACCGTCTAACACCAGCAAAGCTGCTTCCAATTTCAAGCACAACATTGCATCAGCGAACATTGGCGCTCGGACCACTACACCTACCGAAATCCCACGCATCACCTCGTATTTAACAATGCCCCAATGTGCTCTGCGCTTCATTGCTGTCCGGCCGGTGCTTGTCGGCCTTGGGCATCTTTACGCCGATTTTATGCAGGCTGGCACAGAGTCGAAGTGCCAGTCTTTATAGAGCACTACTTTTCCAACCGAAACGTTCTGTATGGCCGTATGGTTGTTAAAATAATTAAGTATGTGTTCGTAAAATTCACAGAGAAAATGTCACAAATGAGGGACAAATGGAGGGATCATACATACACGTCGTGCGGAAACAGAGTTATTGGAAGAAGGAACGAAACATTTTACTGGGGTCAAACCAACTTCGACAGTCATAATGCGGGCTTCATGTCGCACCATTGTTGAGTTACGTCGCCTTCGCCAACTTCGAATTGTAAAGTGTGAAGGCTGGACAGTCTTCCGGTTGAATGCGCTCCATTATATTTCGGTCCTGTTCAGTTCCAAATCATCTTGGATAAATAAAGCTCCGTAGAAGTTTGCGAACCGGCTTGCAACAACTGCACCGGCTGACGAAACTGTTAAGCAGACTTCACGTTTATCACGTCGCGCAGTGCTCTTGACTAAAATTGGTAAAACTGAAGCACTCCAGGATGAAGTGGCTGCAATTATGAGTTCAAGTTGACTTCTATTTTTCTTTAAAGCCCTTTTCGTCCTCGATCATGTGTTTTGCCGAGCGCTTGGTATATCCACAAGTTTTTGTTTGGGGCTGGAACAACACGGCCCGACTGGAAACAGCGATCGATGTTGATGAACATACAAGTGAAATGTAGTGCGTATAGTTACGGCAGGGGCAAACTCATAAACATAGCCATATCATGAACACTGCACTGCATGACAAGCGTGTGCGTCCTTTCGACGTGCCCATCCCTGAGCTCTTATTCCAGCGCATTTTTTTTTTTTTGGTTGCTGCATTAGTGATCAAAGCGAGAACAGCTTATATACAGTATAGGAATTCATGAGAAAGTTAAAACTGCGTATCCGTCTCGTTCTCTTGTTCGTGAGTGTTTGTTGTGCGCTATTACTTGAAACGTTATGCCTTACCAACTAGCCCACCAGTCGATCCTCTTGAATCATTTGGGTTTGGTCGAACAAGAGTATCAAGGAAAAACGACCGTTAAATCACGTTTAAGTGAAATGAAAAGTTTAGTACCATGTGCTCGGTATATATATAACCGGTTTGATGCATGTGCGTCACATGCGGCATCGCAGGATCGCAGAAAGATCACATTGAAATCAATGATAAGAGGAATACCAGTACGCCATAGATGTATCTAGAGTAACACTGCAGAACCACTTAAGGGTATTCTACTTCAATCAACCTCTTCACAGACTGCAATGACTGTCCCCACTAATTAATAAATGCTGTGTTCCGAACCGATTTCTGATATTACTTTTTTTTCTGTTATGGTTAACTTTTGGTTTAGGAACGTTGCATGAATATGGGTTCGGGTCTGCGATGTACGCCACCATGCAAGAGGAGTACCCGGCGTCGCGCATGGGCACCAACCTCTCCTTCAATTACATTTATTAAATAAAAAAAATTGGATTTGGGTCGATATTTGTGTTCGGGCACAGTACTCAAGAGGAACTTATTGCCTCACAAATGTCGGTGGCGTTGTAGGCGTGACCGCAAAGGCCGTCTCGCACAGCTGGCGAAGCGCGTGTCATGAGCCGCGCGCCCCGTATGCACGAGCCCTCGCCAGCGCGCTCGGCAAACGAAGAAAAAAAAAGTGGGCGCACTTTGGAACGCGCCTGGAATGGTGCCGCCTTGTTGATCTTGTTGATAATTAGTCTAGTAGTACAGTTCTGATACGCCAGAGCTACACCGTCTCTAATTAGCGATCCAACATTAACATGCTCAAGTATAGCAAATAGCGCATCATGCGGTACGCGGTGAAAAGCCTTCTCTAAATCGAGCTGCAGAATGGCTACAGGAGATTGAAGAGCATCGCAGCTCTCAAGGACACAGCGCATCGTGTGTGTGTTGGTCAGAATGAAACGCCTCTTGACTCCACATGTTTGGTGCTCGCCAACTATTTCTGTAATCACAGACTGTAACCTCCCTGCCAAAACTTTCATAAAAATCTTATAGTCAGTATTAGTAAGCGAAATGGGCCTATACGACGTAACTAACTTCAGCCTTTTCTTTTTCCTCTGTCTTTGGAATAAGAATAGTATGTGTCTCAGCAAATGAAGCCAAATGAAAGATGATGTAGCGGTATGTTGTACTTCAAAAGAAAGTGTGCATGAGACAATTGCTGTTGCTAGGGGATTTGGACAACTTACAGGAAGTTTAGTAAACTGCGGAAGGAGTCTGGGGCCATGACACAGTGAATGGTCGCAAGCACCAGATACTTATGCTAACATACGGTGGTTAAAGAGTTCAGGAAAGTACTTAGTCGTACCCTTCGAGCACTATAAAGGCACCGATGAATACTGGGTTAAATCAAGTGAAACAAATTTGGGAGAAAACAACGCAGTTCATCACTACTTGTCTCTCATTGTTTTCTAGAGCTGCTGTATGTTTGAGTGATTTGATTGATTTGTGGGGTTTAACGTCCCAAAACCAGTTCTGATTATGAGAGACGCCATAGTGGAGGTCTCCGGAAATTTCGACCACCTGGGGTTCTTTAACGTGCACTGACATCGCACAGCACACGGGCCTCAACATTTCGCCTCCATCGAAATGCAGCCGCCGCGGCCGAGATTCGATCCCGCGACCTTCGGATCTGCAGCCGAGTGCCATAACCACTAGACCACCGTGGCGGGGCCTGCTGTATGTAATGTATTTCTCATGAGCAAGCAATGGCATGTGATGCAAGTGTTCTCTTGTAAGCGTGTGAACGTACAAAAGCTTCATAGGATATTCGCCATCTTTGTGTGGGGTTCCACTTGGGAAAGGTGCAGTAGGACGAATCTGTTCAGACGAGTTAAAGATGGAGGACTCGGTCTGTCGCATCTATTCGTGCGCCAACTAGTAAATCGTTTCCTTTTCTTTCGGAATGTTCAAGATCCCTTTTTGCAAACTGTATGCCAGCTACGCCTCTGTCGCTCTTTACCTAATTTTGTTGTTAGCACCGCAGGTATGCCTGGATCTTCACGGGGCTACTTTAAGGAAATTGTGGACAGCGTCCGTTTCCTCTCTGTCAGGTTTTCAAATGAATATCTGTGTTCAGTTAATCGAAAGAAATTATATAAAGACATTTGCGACATGATTTTTCCAGTATCTCTGTATAGAGCCATAAACAGTGGAGGCGAAGCCCAAGACGTACTCAAACGGTAAAAAAAATGTCACAGTTTCGCCGCAAGGGCGAAACAATCAATGCGATAGTAAGAAACTGTAATGCTATACGAAGTGAGGCTCGCAGATTCAGGAGCAATATTAATCGTATCAAACATGCACTTGTTAAGTGCATGAGCGCCTCCCGTGGGCAGCGCGTGCTGGTACGAAGGGCTTTATACGTTGTGTGTCACAAAGCTACACATACAAAGCTATGGGAGGCCGCTAAATGAACGAACAGAAGATGAGCGCGAACTATCAAGTGAAGCACGCACGAAACGAACGCACAGATATATACCGAACGAGCGCGAATAAGCTGTCACAATGGATACTCTCAGTTTGAACAGCGCTCCTGTTGCAAAGGCAGCTGCCCGTCGCGCTCCTCGCGCCATCTCGCTGGTAATGAAGAAACGCTATAAGCGTCTGCCGTCTCTGAGTCCTGCCAGCGGTAAAGGGTGTGTATATAAGGCTCGCCGTTAGCTCTTTGAAGCGTCTGCTCTTTGTGGCGTAGTGGTTAGCGCCACGCGCTGCGGTGTGAGAGGTTCCTGGTTCGATTGCGAGCGTCGGAAGCATTTATCCGAATTATTTTTCTTTGGGACTTTTATATATATATATATATATATATATATATATATATATATATATATATATATATATATATACGGTTCATGACGGCGGCAACGGGGACGGCAAAAACCAACCGAGACGGTCAATATAATTGGTATCGCAATAAAAATGCAAATTCCGTAAAGTTCGAAAACCTTTTTTTTTTTTAAATTTACACTCTGGTGCTTTGCCAGTGCGGACTTTTGGAAGAGCGAGGTTTTTATTTGCCATGGGGATCTCATTGTTTTATTTGTAGAAAGCCAGAGACAACAGATCATGTTTTCTTGCACTGTTCGGAAGGGGTCTATTTCTGAGATGTGCTACAAAGGACGCTGAAGAAAGATTTGCCTCTACATCCAATTGGAATTCGATTTTTAACTGTTGAAAACGATGATAGGCTCCCTTTCGACCTGATAATGCTGCTTGGCCTCCATTGTTTATGGCGAGCTCAAATGGCCGGGTTTCACTGCGACCCGGACAGGCGACCATCACGTGTGCTCTTTCGAGAATGCATTGGCCAGTATACTGATGTACTAAAGGATCAAGAGTTTGTTCCGGATTGGGTATCCAGGGTTCAGCCTCTGGTTTACCTAAAGGAATTTTAAGAAATACCACCATCGAGACTACTGTAGTAGTCTGTATTGCTGTTAAAAAAACTGTATTTATGTTTGTGCTGTGTCAATAAACTGGTCTAAAAAAAAGAGGCGTTAGCGCAGTGGTAGTGCTCCGGCCACCTCTCGTCGTGGCACGGGTTGCTGTGTGCTCGATTCCTAGCGCACCAGCAGAAGCTTTTGTGAGCGTTTTTTTTTTCTTGGTTCTTACATTTTTATTTTACTGTATCATATCCGTTACGGTAGTGGCATATGGTGTTGTGGTGGACCCGGCATAAAACAGTTTCGTGTTAAAAACGTGGTGCCATAGGAATCCCTCAGATTTTCTACCAAAGAAAGCAGGAGAAAAAGAAAGAAAGAAAGAAAAGTAGTAGGTCAGTTCACGCACAAGCCAAGCTTCCCTTGCTCCCGTTTTTCCGACAGACAAAGGGCTCCTGAATTTTTATTTTGAGTTATAGTTCGGCATGAGAAACTGACCTTAGCCCATTGTTCGTCGCACTCGCCTTTTATTTTTGGACCACATAGTGTTTTTTGGAGGAGATTCTCCAGCATTCACTTGCTAGTTCGTTTTGTGTTTCGTAAATTTTCTTTGCGCGTTTATAGTTTCGAGCTTGCGGTGCATAGAGAAGCGGCCTTTTCTCATCCACTTTCTTCTTCGCTCCTTTCCTTGCGAACAAATGTGAGCACGAATCTAAGAGCCATGAGACATCTACAAGCAGGCCCCGCCTCACCCACTTTTCTCCCTTGCAGAGGCCACTCCATATGCATTACGAAAATGATCATCTTATTCGGCATCGGCTTCCTTTTAAAAAAAGTGAACTATACTCAACTATGACTCGAGCATCGTATAACGAAACATCAGCATTCTAGTCGTAAAGGAGTCGCGTTGGTCTAGCACATGGTCGCATGGTTGATGCGCTCTGAAATTGAGGTGACTGACTATAGCTCGGATTAAAAAAAAAAACCCAGGTGATCAAAATTATTTCCTCGTTCCCCGCTGGCGTGTGCCTCATAATAACGTCATGTCCTTGGCCCTCAATAAGCCCTGTAAATAATCTTTTAGCAGTCTTAAACGCCAGCGTTTCTTAATATTTCGTAAGAATCGCGTAGATGAGGCAAGCTTTTGTGCTTTCGGAAACTACTGTATGCCGGAATATGTACGCTCTTTGCTCCTTCGACAAAACGCCCACGATTTTCGCGTAGCCAACCGCTCACACATAGGAGGCCAAGCGACTGTTGGATGCAGGTCGGAATACGCTCCATAACGTCGCCTGGGAAACGTGCTCGAGTGTCCTTGCGTAGAATCCTAAACGTCACACCTACGTCAGTCGTGCGCTGCCTAGGCCGGTAATAAGCCGTGTTAAAACAAAAGGCAGCGGCAGCTAAAAAAAAAAAAAGATGAAATGAAACGAAGTTAAGAAGGCAAACGAAGGAGAGGCTTCTCGCTACGAGGAAACGAGAAATCTGACTTGTCTGGCATGTAGACAATGAAATTACACCCACCCCCCGTGCCCATGGGCATTAAGCTTGGGCGCCTCTGAGCGGGTCCCTATTGTGCGGGACAAACAAGCGGCGGCTTAATACTGAAGTGAAATGAGAGAAAAGGGCAACAAGCGAATAACGAGAAAGTTGACTCGAGTCACCGTGGCGAGCGACCATCATCGTGATTTTTTTTTCCTTCTTTCCTCCGCGTTGGACGGTGCATCGAGAAAGAGAAGTTTCGTTGCATTAGGCATGCACAAGAATACTGCCTTGGGACAACCTCAACGAGAAATCCTCCCACGGGTAGCAGTCTGTAAACGCTGAGCTAGAAGGAGCCACTGGCAACCGACTCCAGACTGCTCGTTATATACCAAAATTAAGGGCATACCATACCCAAGTAATTCGTTCAAAAGAAGAAAGTGGACGTGAAAGTTCTGCCGTCAGACTGAACACGGAAAGGGTGAGTGCGAAGTTGACTTTTAATCTTTTGTGAAAGAAGTAATATTAGGCAACGGCTGCATTGAACAACGAATAACCGGAGCAGTGAAAGCTAATTAGGATTTTCTTGGAGAGGACGCCAGTAGGATATGTTTTGAAAAGTTCAAAAAAGTCAAAAATAGAAAATTATCCTGGGTTTTCTTCTTTTTTTCTTTTTGCGAAAGTGGCTATCGGCATCGTCGCGTGTTATGTGCTGCAAAGTTTGGTACTGCCGACCTGTCCAGATAACCTAACTACCACTCCCTAGGGAATTAACAGTATTACATGAGTATATTCTGGGAACTAAAGATTTTTGTTGGCGGCTTCTTCCTAGGGGAGCTAGAGAGTCCAGGCAGTTGTTCAAAGTTTATCAAACAAAAAGTCAGTATTTTAGTTAAAAGGCAACCGGAAACATTCATTGCATTAACCTATTCAGGAAAGTGCCTTCGACTGTCAGCAACCCTTCAATAGGCACCTGCACTGAAGCGAAAGGCACTATTGAACGATCGGAAGTCCCCTGTAACTTTCTTTACGTGTTTATTGATGTTAACAAGACGGACGGCTCATAACTGACAGCTTATCTTTCATTTCATAAATCACCCGTAAGTTAAGGGTTTTGTGCTTCCGTATGATATTTATGAGCAAAATACGGGCCTTAAGTTGTTATCAACACAAAACTATGAAAATCGCATAAACCGTTATTAAAGTTTATATCGCCAAAACGTATAGCATGGAGACCGACGTGTGCCTTATGATCTATTTTATGTGTCGATCGTTACATAATCACTGATAAGGAACGATGTTTTTCAGACTGTTATTTCGTTACAAAGGTTACGAGAAGCCCGAAATTCGTTGATGCCACCTGGTGCCACGATTGCCTTTTAGAGTATTTAGAACGCGTGTAATTAATTACAAGTAGACAAGAAATGCTACTTTATTCAAAAATGTCTCTTAGTTACCCTGAAGCCGTTATATGTTTGTTACCGCTCTTTCCCTAGAAATTATATAAATCTAGGCGCCGGGGACCATTCGTTTCAAGAACAATATTTTCCCGTTGATTGCGCATTTAAGCCTTTTTTAGCTCCGAGTTTCATTACCGTAGAAATTGCATATTGTGCCTGTACGTTGTTTCCTTGTGCAGGCAACGTTCTCTTTATTGTAGTCATGTGTGTGCTATTCGCATCGCTGGGAGTGTTTAAATGCCTAAAGGCTCATTTTAACGCAAGGGTCAAAGTTCACGCAAAAAAGGGCACCTATACAGCTTCAGCATTGATGAAGACCATATAGGAAGCGCTCGCGGCGACTTCCATCAATATGAAACGTCCGGCAAAAGTCTGAAAAATGCGAGTTGAACATGCTCACTGAGCCATGACACAAGTTCTATACAGCTAGGTGACCTCATGCTCAGGAAAGCCGCATCGATGCCATGGAGGCAAAAAATACCGTGATCACTGAATGACATATGCATAGGGGAAGAAAATTGACGGTTTTGATGTCGTTCAATGCTGTGAAGATTACAAAAATTAATGCGACAGAAACAAATTTTCGAGTGGGCACCTACAATACGATGGATTTGCTAAACAAGGTAACACTAAAATGGGATTACATCGAGCTATTATTTCTTTTGCAACCGAAGCTGTTCTTAGTCGATCGTTAGCCATTATGGGCGTTACGCAAGTGGGGGAAATTGAACCACCCTTGCAAGTTTCATGTGCATACTGTCCTATTCCGTTTATTGCCTATATAAGCTACTGGTTCTGTCCTAACCAAATGCTTATTTTATATTTTTATTGAACCTCTAGTTACTACGATCCCTTTAGTACATACATGTTTGTTGCACCATGTATACAATGTTCCATGCGCAAATCTGTGTCGCTAAATGTAGCAAGGGCGTTGGAAGTCGCATCAGTAAACATTTTGAGTAGCTTTTCTTCGAATATTCACCAATTTACTATGCCCTCATAATGAAGATTAATTTTAAAAAAATCCACAGCATATCCACGGAGTGAATGAAGATGAGTGGGCGAAGCTCCGGATGTTCATCGTAGATCGTGCCGCGTTCCGGATTAAACGCGCACGCTACGCATCCTTATGGTTCAACTACACACAAGTGAAATCACCCACCGGCACTTCATTGCAAGTCAAGATCCAGTGCATATATATATATATATATATATATATATATATATATATATATATATATATATAGAAGGGTGGCCGGTGAACGGTTCTCCAGCGCGAGCAGTCGGTATTTTTAAATCAAGAAACTCGCTAGAAGACGCTGCCTGCGCCAACGTTGTCTCTCGCGGGTGAGCGCGCGTTCTCCTTCTTTGCGAGCTGGTACAGCGTTCATCGATAAGAGAGAGCGTTTCCATGGTCAACGCGCGCCTTTCGCTCTCTCTCTCTCTCTCACAAGACAGCAGATGGAAGAGTGAGAGAGCTCGCGCGCCGGGAGGCACGCGCCATCCTAGTAGCGCGTTCCTAGTAGGTAACGCGCTACTACAACGGACGGACAGACCCAAACCTTAAGCAGCTTCGTCCCTAAAAGGCGATATTCGAAAGCATTGCCATCCTGAATCCATTAGGGCGAACTGGAAGCATCCTTGCATGAATACCTCAGACCGCAGTAATTCTAATGTAATTCTTTCAAGAATCATTCGAGATAAACGTGCGACAGCATGCCTGCCGTAAGCTATTTACTTACCCCCACTCTTATGGCATAGAAAGAACTCTATTTAATCCCAACGCCATTGATGAGAAGAGAAAACGCCAATAAAGCTGCGCACTTTCGAACAGAAGCTTTTAAACAAACGCTATACTTTCGAGATGCTACAATCAGCAGCAACGATTTCTCTCACACATGCGCATATACAAATACACAGCACGAACACATGCCCACAACATGCACGGACAATACACCGGCAATTAGGCCTCTGTTTTTTGCGCGTACAAATAAACTACGGCTTAAAGGTGTTCATATTAAGTAAGAAACCGCGATCATTATCATGAGAGACGCCGTAGCAGAGGGCCCTGACG
The DNA here is from genome assembly GCA_013339685.2 of Hyalomma asiaticum. NCBI lineage: Eukaryota > Metazoa > Arthropoda > Arachnida > Ixodida > Ixodidae > Hyalomma > Hyalomma asiaticum. Next base: position 21,428 of record JABSTT010002715.1, on the reverse strand, counting down.
TTGCACAGTACAGGGCCCCTAACATTTTGCCTTTATCGAAATGCAGCCGCCACAGCTCGGATTCCATCCCTCGACCTTCGGACAGCAGCCGAGTGCTTAGTTACCACCGTGGCGGGGCAGGTGTTCAGTTTAGAGACCAGGAAAATAATGCACAAAAAAAAAAGAGGAATTGAATTAAAAAGTGTGCGTTGGATACAAACAATGCATCATATGTCCATTAGAACAAGAAATAATTACACTTTCATGTAGTCGTTTCAGAAAGAGCGCCAAAAGAGCCATCAGATAAAGTCTTTTGTGATGTAAATTGTCTTTGTTGACTAGAGGAGTGCCGAACCGGTTAATAATCACTGTATTAAGGAGTGACATAAACCTTTCTAGGCCTTACGTTATTTCTTACCTTTTTTTTTCAGACCCTCGAAAATCATCGAGAAGTCAAGCAACATGGCTTCCACGAGCCTCAGTTTAAATCCTTTGAAGCTGGCCAGCCAGATACAGCAGATGGGCGACCCGCGAACGCGGGACTATCCCGTCGTCATGAACCCTTTGTTTGTGTTCCCACTCACAATCTTCTACGTGTACTTTGTGAAGGTTCTCGGTCCGCGCTGGATGAAGAACCGGGAACCATTCCAAATCCTCAACCTCGTGCGGGTGTACAACTTGCTCATGGTGCTCCTGAACGCCCGTTTCTGCTACATCGTCATCTTTCACGCCTACTACCCGCGCCGTCGCTACAGCCTCTGGTGCCAAGGTGTCACCGGTAAGATGGACGAAGAACTGGCCTACTACTATCGCACCGGCTGGTGGTACGTTGCCGTGAGGTACGCCGACTTCCTGGACACGGTGTTCTTCATCATGCGAAAGAAGTTCAACCAGGTCACCCACTTGCACGTCATACACCACGTGATTATAGCGGTGAACGCCTGGTTCTGGGTGCTCTTCGCGCCCGAGGGCCAGCCGGCGCTCGGCCTGGCCATCAACGCCGGTGTCCATACCATCATGTACACCTACTACTTCTTGGCTGCCCTGGGCCCAGCCATGCAGAAGTACCTCTGGTGGAAGAAGTACTTGACGCGCATCCAGATCATCCAGAACGTGGTCTTCATGAGCCACATGGCCATCCCGCTGTTTGTGGACTGTGGTTTCCCCCGTTACCTCATCTGGGTGGCAAACGCCCAGACGTTCTTGGTCATGTGCTTGTTCATCAACTTCTACATCCACTCGTACGTCAAAAGGCGAGGGACGCCGAAGCTCGAGGTAGATCACGCACCTGCGAGCGAAAAAATTCATGGTGTGACAAACGGCAAACAAGACTAGGATCTCAGCACAGTGCGTCGAGGGAAAAACTCATCTCAGCGAGTTCACGGTTTCCGTTGACACATTCAAGCGCCTTTATGCACAGGTTCAGCGTTTCGTCTCAGAATGATTCACACAAAGGACAAAGTACGTGATAGTTTGTACAGTACGCGCGGTTGCAGTGCCATTGTCTTCGTATTTATACACTATAATCACCTGTTATGTGAGCTGCAGCACGCCGCTGAAGGAAGCGATGTGAGAAAGGTGCGATGTCGGAAACCACATTTGCACAAAAATAAAAAAAGAAGAGTACTGTACAACCATTTTGTGAAACTGTGAAGGACGTTATTAGGGGCTTCTAAGCGTAGCGAATCCCTAACGAGCGCAAGGCCTGCCGCAACGTTGTGATAGAGATTTTGCAACGTCTTGCATCACAGGACCACGTCAGCAGAAATGGAATGCTTTCTTTATTAGCGGAGATCAGGGGATGTTATGAAGCGTTTAATTACGAGTGGCCGCCGTAGGTGGCGTGAACGATAAAAACACTAGAAAATCGTCGATATGTTGCGGAGGACGTAAGTTTTATAGCTTGACGACCAAACTGCTGTTTCGGGGCATTGTAAGATACGCGAACGTTCCTGCGGACGCGCAACTCAAGTAAGCCATGAGAGTTGCTTTATAAACACAATATTTTCAATGGCCCTGTACACTTCAGGTTTGATTATGAGGTCGAATGCTCCAATCAGAAGCATTTGTAGTTTAATCGAAGGCCATTCACGCTGAGTACATCTTACCTTTTGGCGCGCGTAACAAAATGCTGTATGTCTTCACCAACATCCTCATAAACGCACCGAGTGCCGTCAGTTTTTTCGCTGTCATCGCAATGTGAATTGTGTTTCAAAAATGGACTTGATTTTAGTCTCTATACAAAACGGTTGTGAGGTGTTACAAAGCGTTTAGTGCCTTCCCCACAATTACAAACAAGTTCGTGGACGATGACGTATAAGACTTGTTCAAAAAGCAGCGGTGATCTATCGCCCTTTTATGTAGCGGCCACAGTACATGAATTTCGGCGAGCCCAGTACCGCATATTGCCAGCAGTGAAGCTCCCTCTAATTCCCACACACGCACACAAACACACAGACAAAAAAGAAAGAAAGAAAGCTAGGTTCTACTTCAAGGATAGAGCGCAAGCATCTAGCCCGGATCCCACCGCGTTTGCTGGCGACGATTGTCACATTTCGCTACGGAAATGGCATAAAATAAAAAATGAAACGCAGTAATCCTTCCTGTTGGCGTGTGTAGGTTCTCGTTCTGACGAAGTCCGCGATTGTACATGGGCACACAGGTATGAGACGCCACCCCAAATGCACCTATAAGCCTGCGCAGCAGCCGTACAAGAGGGTGGTGGATTAGTGAATAGCGGAGGAAGAAAAGTGAAAAGGAGCTTTTCTTCTTCTTTTTTTTTTTCGAGCGAGAAGCATCGCATCAGCCATGGAGAACTCGCGAGGCGCCAGCCCAAGAAGCCAACCACACAAACGTGCTTTCTCATTACCTAAATATCATGGAGATGGCATGCATTAGCGGACGCAACAATGACAATAGAGGGGACGACATCACAATGGTAATGCCCCAACCCTACAACGTCATGATGATAACGACAGTCAGACGACGGCAATGACATTCGCAGCCGGTTACGTGCCGACTTATGAAAGCTCAACTACGGCCGTTGTCAGAAGGTGCGCAAAAAAAAAGAATATATATATATATATATATATATATATATATATATATATATATATATATATATATATATATATCTTGCATTCGCGCGAGTGCTCCGAAGTATTCACAACAAGGTTTGGATTGGACGTTTAATTAACAGGCCCGTTCTAAACCACACGGCATTGTAGAAAAACAATGATTTGCATACAGCACGAAAGCAAGTTCGTCTACTGCTTAGTTGTTACTTCCTCTGTAGCGTATTCTGATGATATAACACAGCTGGAATTACTCCAGGGGAAAAATGTCCGATGTTGTCAACAAACCCACGAACAATCCATAAAATGTTGATGTATTAGCAAAAATATGTTTCGTGGCTGCACATGCTATACAGGTTTCCTTGCAACCGCTTCAATACCTCTTGTGTGTACGTAAAAAAAAAGAAGAAAAAGAAAAAGTCGAAGAAAATCACGACGCTGGCCCATAAATGCAAATCGAAGAGCAATAGACCTCCATCCTAAGGTGAAGAAGCGATGTTTGGAGTATCTATAAGATTATGAAATCGCGCGGAAAAATTAAGATTAGGCCACCGAAAAATAATAATTACACAAACAACGAGTGGCACTGTCACAGTCGTGAACATGAAATAGCTAGTGCTACCGCGAAGAGAAGCGCGGGAAAAGGAAGGCGCACCGGCAAAGCACGTGTCGTGCAGGAAGCCGGTCGTCCTGTTGTATGTGCTGCGCTGAATGCAGGTGGCTGTACCTCTGACTAGGACAGGTCGTGGCGGGCCTTCATAAAATATGTAATTTCACATTCTACAGAATTGTCTGACATTCTTTTTCGAGCACACGTCGACCACCTTTTAAATCGGAAATATGATAACCTGGCTCGTTTAAAAGCAAGTCTAAGGTTAATTTCAACCCCCCCAGAATTATTGGTATTTCGTGAGATCTTCGTTCATTATGAATCGCAAACCGAAAATAATAGGAGTTTAGTATATCGGAAAGCAGCAAACGTAAAGATTTAGCGTTAAGGTTAACGTTACGGTAAAGCTGGGTGCACTTAGCGGCACAAACTAGACTTTTAGTATAGCGGAAGAGAGCGAAACGCTAAAGCTAACGCAAAGGCATGTACGGCGACAACTACACCTTAAAACAACTCCTATTAAATCCCTAAGTGCGCCACAAAATCATTGAGCCAGTATCGTGTAAGTGTGTTGTTAGTGCTGTGTCAGCAGACCCGAAAAACATCGCTTCGTTTCAAAATGCCGCCATCGAGTCTCCTTTCTGACCCGTACTGCCTGTCATTTCGAAGTTGCGATGACATAGGAGTGCTTAATTTATACTTTGGAAACCAGAGAAGCTACGCAGGCAGTCCATGTCGTCGAGGCTATGCCGTATACGAGAAATTTCGCCGAAATTCCCGCTTTGAGAAGGCGGATTTTCCACCTGTCATCAGTGCCCCGGAGCTCCTGCAACATTTCTCCAGTGCCCAGGGGGTGCGCATCCGTGCATGTGCCTGCGAAGGCTGGCTTATCCAAGTCGCCTTTGTGACTGAAGGAATACTTCGCCAAACAATACTGTCATTTCAAGCATTATACATACAGTAATGCGCCACACTACTCGTCTCAGCTTGAAACAGCGATGTACAAAAAGAAAAAAAAGCCCGGTGGCAGTGCCGCCATCTCGACGAGACTACCGTAAACGTGAGCAAAGCGACATGGCCTCTGAGATTTCGAGCGCCGGCACGCGCAGTCTCGAAGGCCGTGAAAGCGAGTGCACTCACATCTTAAGCCTTGTGTGCCGCTTACTGAGAGCGTATCTTGAAAACGCGACACATATTGTCACCAATACACGGTTGGCGAAGCTTAATCAGCCAAACCTAAGGCAAATAAGAACATGAGCGGGTAATGAACGAGCTTAACAATGCAGGCCGATGCCCCGACAGATCTGAAGCGAGTGGTCTCACTTAGACTGACGCCGCCATCTTGCCAGCCGTACGGGTCCCTTTGCGAGCGTTAGCGTTGAACGATATCTTCCAAAAATAGCGTAGGCACGTAAGGGTATCGTATACGTTAACGTTCTGCGCATGCGCGGTGTGTTCCACGGTAACGTTAACCTTACGCTAAATCTTTGCGTTTGCTGCTTTCCGATATACTAAAACTCACTAATAAGAATACAGAGCTACGTTATTGGGTATCAAGACAGTTCAACTATTTGGAGTGGCTTCGTGTAGTTTATTCGCCATACTAGCGCAGCTCATTTCGAACTTGGCAAATGCATTTCATCGGGTCGTAATTCTTCCTCTCTCTCTCTCTCTCTTTATATATATATATATATATATAATATATATATATATATATATATATATATATGGCAGATGAGATCAAGTAGCTTGCGGGAGCAACATGGCCGTAGCTAGCTCAAAAAAAAGGATAACAGGAAGTCGATGGTCGATGGGAGGGGCCTTTGCCCTTCAGTACTTAATGTTTCGGGTTGCAGAGATGACTGCGCTGATAGTTCCTTTCTGCACTTATCGGCTGTTGCGTTTTCAGACGAACAATCATTCTCTGCCTCACGAAAGATGTGTCAAAATGAAATAACACTGACTTTCTTTTTTTTTTTTTTACTTCTGTTATATCGCTCGCTGACATCGCCTGACATATACAAGATTTGACCGCGTAGAAAAGTTTGAAAAATGCGTATTTGTTTACACTTAATGTTGTTCTTATATAGATTACATAAACTGAAACGCCATCTACTAAAGCCCATAGACAAGTACTAGACAAGCTATATTTCTATTCTCACTTTCTTATCCCTCTTCAATGATGAACAAACAGATATAAAAATATGGTTGTGAGCTGCAAGTACGCTCTCTTAGTTTGAGAGCTCCTCCGAAGGACGTTAAAAACACCTCGATGTATGACTTCATGAGTTGCAATATCACTGCACGTGAAATCAGTGAGAACCCCTCTGGCATGCTGCCACTTATAGGACTTCATAGCTTACAGAAGATTCGCGTGCTATGTGCATATGGAGAACCAATCGTATCTTAGCAATCGCTTTCCTTCAATTGATAGTACAGCTGAAATAGTTTTATTATCAAGGAGACTTACAACCGACGCAGTACACAGTTTCTTAAAAGTGACCCTGCAACACTTTTTGAACAAAGTCAAAAGACTATATACGTTTCCCTTATGACTATGTTATATTTATGGGAGGTGTGCAGGAAAGGAAAATAAGAAGAGCTAATAATCAAGTTGTTGGTTCCAGTCCGTGTAGCGCTTAGTGCTTTTGTCTATCTCATGAACCCACGTCGAAGCTAGTTGAAAATACCTTCGCTGAAGCGCTGCTTCAAAGAACTGTTGACGCGCCAAGGCACGGCCATTGTCACATAATCGCCTATACTCGTAAATAAAACATAAAGGCGGATGCATATTTAGTTAAGGCAGCACATAAAGGACACGCCCATTCCGACTTCCGCGTAAGGCACAGACCTCGTACTCAAAGCGCCAAAGGATGCTTCATCGCAAAATGCGCCACGAAAGTTGTCAACAAATGGCATTTCAAAAGTAGCCTCTCTATGTACGTCCTATGCTGGAGCGTCCAGGTCACGCTGAACAGGGACAGTCATAAACACCCGCAAAGCGTAATACGTGCCTTTCACGCCATGTTGATAGTACCGCCCTGCGACAAACAAACACTATAAGAGGAAATTGCTTTGAAGGCTAACGTAACATTACACGTTTACTTAGGATCACGCGCTCGAACAGCGTGCCATGAGGCGGTCGGAACCCGTATCGCGTTACGTCGGCACGTTTCTACTGAGAGCGCAGCTTGTGATTCCATGACAGAGCCACATACCCCTTCGGCTCTGATCCATTACCGCACTGAACAGCGCTAATAGACGAGTGACAATGCGGAAAGGAGACACCCACAGCGTCTGCGCGTGTCGCCGCTTTCTCTCCTTGTTCTGTGCACCGTGACACGGAGTCAGCTGGCCTGTCAGCGAAGCCATAACAGGTTAACTACAATTTTCAATGAAATTTTGTCATTTGCTGTCGACGCTATACAGCTACGGGGAAACAACCCCGGAAAAGGAAACGTGCCCAAGAATGGAGTAGGGCTGCGACCGGTAAAGCATGATGCGCTGTATTCTGTATAGAATAAAGCGCTGCTCGCATGAGTGACTAATTCACGCACGAGCATAACCTATGCGAAACTTGGACATACGCATGCGCATATGCCTGTGTGCAGTCGTGAGCACGTTGAGCGTGAATACGCAAAGGAGCACCAACGCGCTGCGCACTTTGATGCTCCGCAGAGCGTTGCACGTCCGCAGCGGCTGTGTATGGAAGCTCGCTTCAACAAAACCAGTGCCTTGCACTCCTGAACGATGTAATAGGGCTGCTACGCCCCAAGGCAAGATTCGCACTCAGAATGAAATGGAACCTTATACGACCATGTGTTATGGTGTTGTGTTTGATGGCCCTGATTTTTCTGGCCAGCACGACCATCTGTCACGGAAAGTTAAGCAGATCAGATTAGTCATTGCAGAGTGTAATGTACACATTGCATCAACTCTCAGGAATGTACATACTTTTCATGCTACATGTCGCTGGCTCTTTTTAAAAAGGCTTTGGTCCATTAATTTTTCTATATCAGCCTGGCTAGAGGGTTTGGTGGCTGTCACGAATTCTAATTATGTGTTATGAACACCCTGTCCAGCACAGCAACAATAAGCTAAAGTGTGAGTATGAAGCGTGCGCGCTTGTGGGGTTCAAACTGCTGTAAACGGGTCAGGATGGCGGCATTTAGTTCGGTAATTTTGTCAGTGCGCGCGCCTTTCTGGGTCGCATGTCTCTGTACGTCAGCCGTTTTTCTACGAACCAATCAATACATAGTTTATATAGCACCGCAGGAAGCTCATTGATACACGATAGAGTATGACGCCAGTACACACCGTATTGTGCTCCAAACCTCCACTCGACGTAGTGGTCAATAAGTGTGTTGACACGTATGTAGACATGCATCACTTATCGCATGCGTAGTGTAAGGAAATATCTCGGGATAATGAAGAGGCTGCCATAAAGAACACGTGGTCGTCCAAGCTACGAGAGTATGTCATTTCCAGTTTACGGCAATGGCGGGAACATAATCATAAGGAAAGGAAAAGGTACGTCATTATTAGCCTAGACAATGGGAATGTCGCGTTATTATCGCCCACGACACAATGAAAAATAGCAGCTAGAACAAGTTAATGGAGGTGCCACAGTGTGCACATCGGCATCACGCAGTCCGTGTTCAATGATTCTCACACCGCACGATGACGTTCTTAAGTCTCGTCCTTTTGCTTGTTGCACATCAACGAGAGATTGTTTCCGTTTGATTACGAGACACAGTACACTGTTTCTCGTACTTAAGTGAATGTGCGATATGGTATCAAATACAGTTGGAAGTCATCCGCTAATATTTTTCTATTAAAAAAAATTACGTAACTAAGACCACTGACTACGCCACTTGGCTTTTTCCAGTGCTTTTAAATATACATACGCACGTTTTCTCTTTATGTGTTGATCTCAAAACAGGCAAATCAAGCGTTATACTGAGGGCGTCTCCGCAATGTATGAAAACACCAACGCCAGTTCAGCCTCAATCGACGTGGTCAGTGCCCCCTTTTGACATAATTTATTGAATGAAGAGCAGGAGGTTTCCAGCTGTATATTGAAACCAAATCGCAAATTCCCTTGTGCGTGAAGTGCAATAACATTTTCGCTCACATGCTCGCGCGAGCCTTCACGACGGTCGGCAATAATTTCTAAGATCAGAAAGTGAGGCAGGAGGCCTTTAAGTGCGCTAACCTCAGTGTGCGGTATGCAGATACCTTAAAAAAAAATTCCTGTTGCAGTGGAATACGTTACACAGTAATAAAAAGAAAAAAAAACGAATACACCGAGTTTGAACGTTTTCATTATTTAGCTTCTATTTCCAATGAAACGGAAGGCGCGGAAGTGGCTGTCAGAAAGACTCTATTTCTCACGCAGTATATTGTACAAGGCGGCGATAGAAGGCAGAGGCGTGAGAGGTTTTCGTTTTCACGGAACAGAGGTGGGTAGGTTTAGCAGAACTGAGCCTTGGACGACCTCGTAAAAGTTTCCGTGAACGTACATCGAAACGCGAAGCTGATAACTATTCAAGAAAAACTAAACCAGACAGGACGAGCGAAATCGTCACCCAAATCACGCGAGCACATTTGCATGTGAAATAAAAGTGAATGCTGCCGATGAGCTGGCGACTAATGGAAACCATGCCTCATTTCATTAGTCGTTGTCGATTCGTTAGTCGTTGTAACCGCAGTACGTTCTATGGTTATGACGTGCTCGTATAGATCGACTACGGCTTGAAGGAAGCGCGCCATGGTATTCGCGCTCGTCCAGTCTGGCTAGCCCTTTTTTTCTTTTCCTTTTTTTGTTGTAGAACTGTCTCTTTCTTTTTGGTTTATATGTACCCTCATGGAGCGATATGTAAGCGGATTTTTCTTTGAATATTGAAGTCAGTCTGCTCACTTTCCGATTATATTTCTTATTCAATTGCGTGTATCCGTCTTGCTTATTTGCTCATCACGACCGTTGCCCAATCCTTCGGAACACGCGTGTGCCCTCAATATTCGGCTGCAAGGAGAACACTTAAGTGCGTGCTAGGTGGTTTGGACTCCCGGAAGCTTTCGGAGGAAGCTTTGCGTGCAGGGAAAACACACGGACCATGCCCAAAGCAGCTGCAAGGCTCTCTTTAATTTTTTGTGTGAGACAGGCTTAGATGCTCGCCTCTGGTCCTGTGCCGTAAATACACTCTTATAGAGGTGTACAAATATGTGAAAATACGCTCCTTTACTAAAGGTTAAAGCACCTTAACCTTTATAAAGGGGTATATTTTCGCATTTTCGTGCACCTATAAAATAAACTAAAGGTTACCGTGCTAAGAGTGTACTGCAGCGCGTAGTGCATAACCGCGTACGGAACGTGTGCAGTGACTCATTGTACTATACCATCGTCACCTGTCCTCATACCTCCCTCTGTCTCTGTCTATCCCTTTTCCCCTTACCCCTGTGAAGAGTAGCAAGCCAGAGACTTTCCAGGCCGACCTCTCCTCCTTTCCTTTCATTAAATGCTATCGTCTTCTTTCCGGGGTGCCTCGTTCACAATAGGAAAGACAAAGATCGAAATTGTCACCCGAATCACGCGAGCACATTAGCATACGGAACAAAAGCTACTACGAAGATGGCAGATGAAGCGGCGATTCATAGGAGTCAGCCTCGCGCACCGGTTACAACGTGAGCGTGGATCGACTAGGGCCTGGAGGAAGCCCTCCTGTTATTCCTGCTTTTTTCGATGGCCGTCTCCCTCTCCTTTGTGACGCCGGCTTCGACGTCTACACCGCGTTTCCGTAGCTGGTCGTCATTACGCCCTGTCGGGCAGGCCCACCTTGTCAGTCGCGATCGAGAGCCTGGTCTGGACGTCAATTCACGGAGTTGACCGCATCTTAGCGACCTACCTGTTGGCTCCTATTAGAGTGGCTAAAGTAGCTACATTCTCTCAAGACCTCTGTCGACGTACTACAGCAGCCTGCAAAGGTAAGGCTGGGGTCGCTTTCTCTAGGACAATACTGTAGCTATTACCAATGCGAATACTTGTGTGCTAACCTTAACTCGTAAGTACTTTCCTCAGTCACGCGTTATGATTTACTGTCATATTCATACATGCATATATTTTCATACAGGTATACCATTCGGGGAATCCGGAAAGGTGGTATCACCCTTATGGCACGCATTATATTTATTTACGGATTACCTACATCGACTTAAAGACATTACCTAGTGGGCAGCAATACGTAAGTGTCCAAAACAGAAAAGCATTGTAACTGAACTACCGTGACAAAAAAAGACAAGAAAAATCTTTATCATTGTAAAGGAAACCAAACATATGTACACCAGGTTTAATCAACAGGTATTTAGGAATTTACAAGCAGTTGCTTTTTCATGAGAGGTGCACTGGGAGTGAGCTGAGAACAAAACCTAATGTGAAACTCATTTGGCAAACTGTTCCACTATATTGGCGGAGGAGAAAGTTTTGGTAGCATGGAAACACGCGGACGATGCCCTACGCAGCTCCAAGGTTTTTTTTTTTTCCTTTGGCGGGAAGTGAGTGGTAAGAAGTGTTCTGTATTTATAGTCCTAATATTTTTTGTTGCTGTCACAGCGTGCGGATATGTAATCGGGATATAGAAGAGGGTTGTAGCGATTTAAAGCTGTGTCAGTATTACATATTCGGTGCATCAGTTTCAGCCTTGCTTATGGCTACGCACACACATCAGGTTCTATCCTAAAGTGGTCTTCATTTCTGAAACGCTAGAGTACGGACTGTTGTAATTCTCACAAAGAAATCATACCGATTGATTCTGTACTTCTTTCAGTTTATTAATGACGTAATCTTCATAAAGGTCCCATAATACGCAGGCATAGTCAAATGTTGTTCTAACGTGTAAAATCTCTAAGGTTTCCTGAACTTAGCGGGTTGTCGGTTTGAAATTTCTCCGAATGAAATACACCTTTTTACTTGCATTTGCTATGAGAGTGCCAATCTGTTTATTCCAAGTAGGTGTTTCGGTGAAATGGACTCTTATACGTACTTATATTCAGACTGTATTTCCACAAACATACTAGCTATATTGCATGAGTACCACAATTTTCCAATTTTTCTTAAAAAAACACTCTCGCCACCGCGCTCTTTAATATTCAGATTCATATGGTACACTTTTCACACCAGTTTGCTGTCTTGTCTGAGTCCGCCCAAAACAGTTTTATACCAGTTTCACCAGTAATTTCTCCGCAGATCACGCAGTCGTCAGCGAATACTATTACGGGCGATGTAATGTTTTTCCTAATGCTGTTTCTGTATATTAAGAAGAGTAAGGGCCCTAATAAGCTTTCTTGGGGAATGCCTGAAGACACAGGTACTGGTGATGATTTGGAGCTGTTCAGGATGGCTGGACTAGGTTATTTCATTCAAATAGGTTCATCTCAAATTTAGAAACAATTAATTATATTTAATGTAGAAAGCCTAAAATTTAACAGATTATGCGAAAAAGGTTGTCAGTGGATTTGGACATGCCATGCTGAAATTCTTTTAGTTGTGTGTTGCAGGACTAACCTTTCCAAATTTCGCGCTGACTAGAAGCATCATGCACTGTGTCACCAACCCGTGCTATGAGGTACGGGGCGCGATCGCCGGAAATAATTCCAAGAACCAACGTCTTGGTTCCCCGAAAAAGATCCCACGAAAGCTTGGACAAAAAGATTTTGGTCCCCTTTAGCACACTAGCAAAACGCCAGCAGTGGTTCAAAGACCGAGTCAGAGCCAAGGGTGGTCAAACAAAACAAATATATTTTCATCAAATAGGCAGGCACACAAACGTACACAACACGGCTTTCACAACTCAAAACACAGATAGGTCGCAAAGTTATACAAGGCCAACCAACACGAACAAGTTCATGCACTGCAACAATGAACAAAACACAAAGAGTCCTATTCACCAAGACACTCGGCGTCTTCTTGCAGGTGGCCTGTCAGCTGGCTCGGCGTCTGAGTCACGCAGACTTCTTGCTTCTTCTTTTACTTGCAACTCTCTCTTCGTCTCTTCTTCGCCCCCTCCCGCGCGGCCCGTGTCCGACCGCTTATATAGTCCTGGGAAAGGGTACTAGAAGGTTCCGTAGGGCCACGTGACCCGAGCACACATACAATTGGGAACCTTCTCGCCCCTCTCGAACCTTCTTGGTTGGGGCGGCGCCTCTCTCTCTCTCTCACTGCGCGGGGGAGCGTCGGTGTGTACTCTCCGCCTTCTCTCTCTCCTTACGTCTGCCCCGCGCGCGCGCTCGCCGCGATAAGAAAGCTTCTACAACATTCTGGCTTTTGTAGGCGTGGCGCGTCTTTCGGTGCCTCTTCCGCGCGCCGTTTTTTCTTGTTGTTGTTTCGGCCTTGGGCGCCGGGTTTTTATTTCGAAATGGGCACTATTTTGTGACACTGCCCCCCACTTTAAGAATATTATGAAATAATATTCAAAAACACACAAAATAGTGCACACACAAATATAACCACACAAAGTTCACAAGTGTTCTCACAATCAGTAGCACATAAGTCCACTTGAGAGTTCAAACCAATGAGTCCACACTCGGAACATCGCGACACTCTGACAATGAATCCCGCACACACAAGTCACATAAAAATACATCGCTTGAAAGCATCACCACTCATCGCGTACACGCGTAATGCAATAACACTGATACATGCATTTTCTCCAAGTTTACAAAACATCCAAATGTAACACACACATCGATACAAGAGAACGTTGTTCACTCAACATGAACACTTGCAAATAGTCACAACACACGCTGGTTCATCCTTCTAATGGGCAGTTAAGTTCAGGATCTCGAGACTGCCTTTCTCTTGCGCCGCTGTTTGTTCTTTTTCTTTTCTTCCGGGTGAATCTGGGCGCTAGTGGTTGTGAACGACCCTTATCCACTTGTTCGCAACGCTGTGTTGGCTCCGATGCGATTTGCAGTTCCTTCTCATCTCTGTCGATCTTCGGAGTTTCCTTGTTCGGTGCTTTATTCTTATTCTCCGAACTCTCATCAGAAGTTGCGCTGTTAGTGCACACCCCAGCAGACTGTACTTCGATGCGCGGTGTCACGGGTACAGCAACCTCTCGCCGTTCGCGAGGCTCCTTGGCTTCGAATGAAGCTTGTGCTGAATTCTTCTCGGAGTCCGGCATTACAGAATGCTCAACAGGCTTCTCTTCGAATCGAGTTCGAGCTGCAGCTGCTGGTGGTTCCCGATGGGGGTTCATTCTTCGGCTCTTCACATCGAGGCTTCGGATCGTTAGGGCCTCGTGCACCTCTGATATTTCCCACGATCAGATCATAAAGTGGGTTGTCCATACACAGAGCCGTAACCATCCCACTGTAGTAGGGGGTTTCCACCTTGATCCTCGCTTCAGGGAGCCTCCTCGCTGTACCATCAATTAGGCAAACGATACCTTTCGCGCCTGTGAGCTCGTGGTTCCGGACCAAATTCCTTCGCACAATCACTGTGCTGCTACCAGTATCCCGTAACACGCTTACACGCTTTCCTGCTACTTTTCCAAAAAGTACTGGCATATTCTTATCCAGTGCTCCGGGGCGTGTAGTCGTTATGGCACCGACAATTGGAACTTTCTTTCCGTCCTTAAGTTCCAAGAAGCCCTGAACTTTCTCATCCTCTTCCTGTTTCGGCGGGGCATATACACAGGATACCTGCTGAACTTCTTTCACTTCATTCCGACACGTGTCAGCTTTGTGACCGGTCTGCCCGCATTTAAAGCACTTCGCACTCGGGCGAGAAAAATTAGTTCGGCAATCACTAGCACGATGTCCCAGCCGATTACACAGGAAACACCTCGTAACAGGTTTCGGAGGGATTTTTCTTTCCTCAGGTGCCGATTGTTTCACATCTTCCATTCCCTCCCTTCTGATCTTGCCAAGATTGGTGCCTCCTTGCGCTTCCAAGACTGGTCTGCTAATTCCAACATGTCACTGAGAGACTCGGCTTTCCTTTCTTTCAGATAAAGAGACAGGCTCGGGTGGCAACTGACGAGAAATTGCTCCTTGATGAGAAGCTCTCTAAGCGCACCGTACTCCTGTTCAATTCCTGAAAGTTCAGTCCACCGATCAAAATAGTGGCTGAGTCGCGCAGCATACTGCGTAGCAGTCTCTCCATCAGCGGGCTTTCCCGTCCTGAACTTGTCTCGGAAGCCTTCTACAGTAAATCTGAATCGTTTCAGCAAAGCGGCTTTAACCCTTGCATAGTTCGAGGCATCCGCAGGCGTCAACCTGCCATACACACTGAGTGCTTCGCCGCTCAAACAAGTACTCAATGCCGTTGCCCATTGCTCTTCCGGCCAATTCTGACTTCTAGCAACGGTTTCGAATCTGTGCAAGTAGGCATCTAAATCATCTTTTCTCTCATCGAACGCCACAAGCAGCTTGCTTGGATTCAGTCGGAACGAGTACTCTTCTCTCTCTGTGCTGTCGACTCGAACAGGCGTGTCAACGCGCTGTTGGAATCGGAGACGTTCAAGCTCCAACTCATGCTGCCTTTGCCTTTCTCTCTCAGCCATCTCCGCTTCTCTCTGCCTTTCCCTCTCAGCCATTTCAGCTGCGATCTGACGTTCCTTCGCCTCTCTTTCTTCTTTCATTTGTCTCTCCATCGCTTCCCTTTCTCGTTCTTTCGCCTCCCTTTCTTCTTTCGCTCTTTCAGCTGCTAGACGTTCCTTCTCAACTTCTGCTTTCAGTTGCTGTTCCAATCTTTCTCTTTCTTCCTTCATTTGTCTCTCCATCGCTTCCCTTTCTTCTTCGCTCTTTCAGCAGCTTGTCTTTCTCTTTCCGCAGCTTCTTTTTCTCTTGGTTCACCCTTTCCGCAACTCAGCTCCGGCCAAACCATCTTTTCACCAAGGGCAACTAACTTCTCAAGATCCATGGTGCTCTTTCACAAAATCTAGCCGCGTGCACAAACAAATATCTGCCTATACCTCAGCCTCTCTAAATATTCTCTGCACACAGGTTAGCGAGAACGTGGTGCAACACACAATATCGCATACGCCCACACGTACACAACCCAAGGCTCGTCCTCCGTACTTTGAACACACTTAGCGCCAAAGAAGTCCTGTCGCGGACGCCAGAAATATTGTCACCAAACCCGTGCTATGAGGTACGGGGCGCGATCGCCGGAAATAATTCCAAGAACCAACGTCTTGGTTCCCCGAAAAAGATCCCACGAAAGCTTGGACAATAAGATTTTTGGTCCCCTTTAGCACACTAGCAAAACGCCAGCAGTGGTTCAAAGACCGAGTCAGAGCCAAGGGTGGTCAAACAAAACAAATATATTTTCATCAAATAGGCAGGCACACAAACGTACAACAACACGGCTTTCACAACTCAAAACACAGATAGGTCGCAAAGTTATACAAGGCCAACCAACACGAACAAGTTCATGCACTGCAACAATGAACAAAACACAAGAGTCCTATTCACCAAGACACTCGCGTCTTCTTGCAGGTGGCCTGTCAGCTGGCTCGGCGTCTGAGTCACGCAGACTTCTTGCTTCTTCTTTTTACTTGCAACTCTCTCTTCGTCTCTTCTTCGCCCCCTCCCGCGCGGCCCGTGTCCGACCGCTTATATAGTCCTGGGAAAGGGTACTAGAAGGTTCCGTAGGGCCACGTGACCCAGAGCACACATACAATTGGGAACCTTCTCGCCCACTCTCGAACCTTCTTGGTTGGGGCGGCGCCTCTCTCTCTCTCTCACTGCGCGGGGAGCGTCGGTGTGTACTCTCCGCCTTCTCTCTCTCCTTACGTCTGCCCCGCGCGCGCGCTCGCCGCGATAAGAAAGCTTCTACAACATTCTGGCTTTTTGTAGGCGTGGCGCGTCTTTCGGTGCCTCTTCCGCGCGCCGTTTTTTCTTGTTGTTGTTTCGGCCTTTGGGCGCCGGGTTTTTATTTCGAAATGGGCACTATTTTGTGACACACTGCTTTAGTTAACTTGAGCCGCTGATTTATGGCCCTATCATTGATATTTACCTTATACTCAATGTAGATGTTTGCATTAATGGGTGTTTACATTTACATTTCGAATGATATTTAACCACTAAGCGGTATTTAACAGTTACATAAGTGCGCTCAAGAACACACGAGTTCTCTCTCTCTCTCTCTCTCTGTGCTTGTGTGTGTGTGTGTGTGTATGTGTGTGTGTGTGTGTGTGTTTGTGTGTGTGTGTTCACGGAATGAAAGGTGATCCCGAACAACGAACAACTAGACATATGTACAGCGCCGTGTCGCTGCAAATCTGGCCACTAAAGATCGTGAAGGACGCGGGATCGAATCTCGACTGATGAGGCTGCATTTCGATGGAGGCGAAACGTTGAGGCCCATGTACTGCGCGTTGTGAGCACACGCTAAAGATTCCCATGTGGTCGAAATTTCCGGAGCCCACCGTGTCTCTCATAATCATATCAGGGCTTTGGGAGGTAAAACTCCAGAGGCAATCAAAGATCGTGTTCGTTCTGATGTAAGTGTACGAGACGAAACTACGCTGATCTGACAGGGAATGAAGGCGAGAAGCGGGAGAGCATGCTACTTAGCTCTAAAGTGGCGCAATTTCTTTCTTCGAGCACTGTAAGAAGTTGAATCTGCGAAGTCCGTACTGTCCACCTTTCAAAGGTTTTCGTATGCTCTTGCTTCCAGCGTCTACGCATGGCGCGTATTTTGCATGCATTGTGCAGAACACGTGAACATGTGGGAACACGTGCCCTGCATTCATAATGATGTTTGGCGGCTGTGACCAAATAAAAAACATCGTTACTTCCGTTGGTACTGAACCGAGACAAAACTTGTTACTTAACTTAGAGCTCAGTTACTAAACGAGGACTCATATCACGTCCCTATCAACGTTCTTTGTTGAAAGTCCCAAGAATTTGGTTACGGACCGACTAAGCATAAAAAAAGTGATTCGTTCGCCGCCACAGACAGACCTTGAAGTCATTAATGGACACTGAAACGAAAAAAAAAAATGTCTGTCACCGTGCCAGTTATTTGCTGCCTACTTTCTTTTATTTTTCAACGCCACACGTTCGTGAAGTTGAATGAAGAAGGATGGAAAATGTTTTCATAGAAGCCAAAGATTATCTGATTGTTCTTGTTTCGAACGGTCTATCTCTCCTGCCTCCCCTGCCACTGCCTTCTCTGCAGCTTCCAGCGCACTCGTTGAGACGAAAGGAGAGAGCGCGCGATCAACTCCCCTCAGACTGGTCGCATGTAAATCCGCTAATACCTAACGGATCCGAAAAATTTTTGCGGTAAGAGATTCCTCAGGCGATACGCTCTCTCAGTGATGTCACTCGAGGAATACTTGTCAAAGTGTTGCAGGACTCCTTTAATCTGCACAGCTCGTTGATACCGTCTGGAATCTTCGTTTTTTTCAGTTGAGGCGCATGAGCTTTGAAGAGCGGCTTGCGAAATAATAACGTTGCACGACCAAATTTATGCCTCCCAAATGTTTTAAAATTATTATGCGCCCCAATCCACGAAGCTTTTTCTAAGGCCCTTTTGCCATTCGGAGGCTGTCTTCGCTAATTATACGGCGAGCACGAAGATTCTGTTCGATACTTCTGTTCGATGAGTTGCTTTTTTTATATATATATGGGACTGACAACCATTTTTTATGATAACTGCTTTTATTAGTGCAACTGAAAACTTATCCGGTCAGAGTGCCTAATCACCCAGTGGTGACGCAGAGAACGCCGCGAAACATATAAAATCCGAATTTTTTTTATTTGGGGCGACTATGGAGTCTTACAGGCAACACAGTTGCAAACAGTGGGAGGTGAGCGCGACAGCGATTATAAGTCGGAAATGGTGAAAAGGTGAAGCCCTAAATAGAAAGAACTCAATGTTGTGTTTATCAAGCCTACATGTTTCTACCACTAGTGATTCTCACTTACGAATTCGCGCTCTGCAACCCAACACCGGCTTCGCAGAGACGAGAGAAGGACGGCGTGTGCACTTGCGCCGCAGCCCGCAGCAACCGTTTCACGGTTGCGCCGCGAAGGCAGCGCCGCTTCTCAGTGTCAACTTCGTACCTCGTGGGCAGCGCAGAACAGAGCGGGTATGCTTAATAATATGCGTGCTCTAACATTGAGCACTAATCATGGTGCGTATAAAAGCATCTGACTAAGCACACCAAACCGAAGACTCCATATAGCAGTACGAAGTCTCTACGGCTACGCTGCGCGACATACCTGTCTTTTTTTAATTTTCAAGCGCAATTTAAAAAATACAAATTCTACTCAAACCCCATTAAGTATGTTTGAATTTGTCACCCCAATTCATGTTTTTTTTTTCATTTCCTCTAGAATCTAATCGCAGGTTCTGGTCATTTGTCGGTCCCTTTAAACGACAATTCCAAATAAATTCAGCTTACAGGTTTGCTAGCTATGCCGCGAAATGCAAAAATAAACACCGGCTATTTGGAAATGCTGCGTTCCTATACCGCCCCTTCACGAAAAAAGTCTCTCTCACTCCCGCATATACACCGTACCTTTATAATGCAAGGGAAAGGCGTGGAAGACACGGACACCAGAGAAGAGGAGTGCACAAGACGGCATTCGTCTTGTCCACTTCTCTTCCCTTGTGTCCGTGTCTTGCACGCCATTTCTTTGCATTGTGAACCCTTGCTAATTAGCTCAGATTTCTCTCCTTTTAAGCCATAGTTATATGTCGATCCGAATGTAATACTGTTTTCTCATGTGCCACATTCTCAGTTCCTTTTAATATCCATCTGTGTAGGAATGCAACACCAGTTCCGAATTTTAAGTCTGTCGTAGTTGTTTATTAGTGCAACTGAAAACTTATCCGGTCAGAGTGCCTAATCACCCAGTGGTGACGCAGAGAACGCCGCGAAGCATATAAAATCCGAATTTTTTTATTTGCGGCGACTATGGAGTCTTACAGGCAATACAGTTGCAAACAGTGGGAGGTGAGAGCGACAGCGATTATAAGTCGGCAGTGGTGAAAGGGTGAAGCCCTAAATAGAAAGAACTCAATGTTGTGTTTATCAAGCCTACATGTTTCTACCACTAGTGATCTCACTTACGATTTCGCTCTCTACAATCCAACACCGGCTTCGCAGCTCTAGACGAGAGAAGAACGGCTTGTGCACTTGCGCCGCAGCCCGCAGCAACCGTTTCACTGTTGCGCCGCGAAGGCAGCGCTGCTTCTCAGTGTCAACTTCGTACCTCGTGGGCAGCACAGACCAGAGCGGGGATGCTTAATAATATGCGTGCTCTAACACTGAGCACTAATCATGGTGCGTATAAAAGCATCTGACTAAGCACATCAAACCGAAGGCTCCATATAGCAGTACGAAGTCTCTATACGGCTACGCTGCGCGACATACCTGTCGTTTTTTTTTAATTTTCAAGCGCAATTTAAAAAATACAAATTCTACTCAAACCCCATTAAGTATGCTTGAATTTGTCACCACAATTCATGGTTTTTTTTTTCATTTCCTCCAGAATCTAATCGCAGGTTTTGGTCAGTTGTCGGTCCCTTTAAGCGACAATTCTAAATAAATTCAGCTTACAGGAGGGCTAGCTGTGCCGCGAAATGAAAAAATAAACACCGGCTATTTGGTAAATGCTGCGTCCCTATGCCGCCATTTCACGGAAAAAGTCTCTCTCACGCCCGCATATACCCCGTACTTTTATAAAGGCGTGCAAGACACGGACACAAGAGGAGTGCACAAGACGGCATTCGTCTTGTCTACTTCTCTTCCGTTGTGTCCGTGTCTTGCACGCCATTTCTTTGCATTGTGAACCCTTGCTAATTAGCTCAGATTTCTGTCCTTCTAAGCCGTAGTTTTATGTCAATCCGAATGTAATACTGTTTTCTCATGTGCCACATTCTCCGTTCTTTTTAATATCCATCTGCGTAGGAACGCAACACCAGTTCCGAATTTTTAAGTTTCTAGTAGTTTTTTAATAATTACACACAGATATAGATTAAAGCTGCCTATGATAGTAAATAGTTGTCCCGCTACGGTGGTTTACTGGCTACGGTACTCGTATGCTGATCAGAGGGTCACGGGATGGAATTTCGGCTGCATTTTGATGGAGTCGAAAAGTTGAGGCCCGTGTAGACTGTGCAATGTCAGTGCACGTTAAAGAACGCCAGGTGGTCGAAATCTCCGGAGCTCTCCGCTACAGCGTCTGGAAAGTAAAACCACACAAACCAATTATAACAAATGGCTAAAGCTGCTTATACGGCCCCATGGCTTCGTTTCTCTTTCTTGAATTGCTCATTTCGTCATATCCATACCTGCGTACTATAGGCGAAGGAAAGTGAACAGGCCACGGTATATGCGGCCGGAGCGGCTGCAAGGCCACAATGACCGCGCTGCTATCTCGCTTCGAGAGCTAAGGTCGAGCGCCCTACTGCGTTGAACTTCGCCGTCACGTTAACTTTCGCTCGCGGTGGAGTTCCTGCAGCTGCTCAGGCAGCCTAAGTGGTTATGCCTTTGCTTTTTTAGCCGATAATACATAAACCAAGGCACACGCTATATCGCTTCATTGTTCTTGCTTCTATTAACTACGCAGGGCGAGGGAAAGGCAAGATGGCGGCCGCAAACTACACCCACGAGAACAGCAGCGTCACCGAAAACTCCATCTACAAGTCCTTCGTGGATAATCCTATCTACTTCCTGGCCAACTTGCAGCAGCTGGGTGACCCCCGTACTCGTGACTACCCTCTGGTGTTGAACCTTTGTTCGTAT
>JABSTT010002714.1:0-54532 GCA_013339685.2 Hyalomma asiaticum | reverse complement strand
ACGCGGCATGTTATCGCATTACCGCGCGCTCTAAAAGAGCTCCATAGTCCCTTAATCGACGCCATGCTGCCTTGAAGCAGCCCGAAAAAGAAAAAATCACAGCATATCCACGGCGTGAATGATGATGAGTGGGCGAAGCTGAGGAGGTTCATCGGTAAACCGTGAATTCTGCCCAGTACGTCATCGACGTGAGATCGTGCGCGTTTATACTAAAGGGTCGATGAGAGTTATGGTGACTTGCAGCTCACTTTAATTTTACATGTACGCTGTGAATTTTCATTGTTTAATCACGCACAGGAGAAATCGCACAAGGGCACTACCTTGGAGGTCAAAATCCAGTGCCATATATACGGGAAACAAGAAACTCGCTAGCAGACGCTACCTGCGTCGGCATCGCTAGGCGAGAGGGGGGGGGGGGACCGTTGAACGGCTGTGAGGGAGAGGGGGAGAGAGGGAGGGGAAGGGAGAGAGTGGGGGCGAGAGAGGGGGAGCTCGACTGTCGTCGAGCTCGACCGCGGCATATTCACCGCGATGACGCCATCTAGTGTCCAGTCACCCAACCGCCATAATGCACACATCTCTATGGGACAGCGCCATCTAGGAAACTAGACGAGAAAGGGCGATGATGAGCGCCATCTAGTATATCGTCACCCAACTACAGTTTGCATGCATCTCCATGGAACTAGGCGGTCATACCACGATATACAAGGGATTTACAGACCCACGGCTTTAGGAGCTTCGCCCCCAAAAAATCCTCATCAAAAGACTCTTGTTGCGTGTCCCAGTGCGTGTCATCGCGATGCAAAGGCAGCAACACGGAGTTTCATCGGTTTCCCAAAGAAGCACACTTCGCGGATGGCAACATGTATTACGGACTTGCGCATCGGCAAGAAGGTGACGGGAAGTATGCTGGTGTGTTCTGGGCACTTCACTCGCGACGATTTCTTCCTTCCGGTGATTATACAGAGGATATTTGTATGTGCGCGCGTTTATTGCCATGCGCGCTTTTAGAAGAGCCGGAGTGTGTGTTAGTTTAGGTAAGCGCGTGAACAAACTAGCTAAATTGTTTGCACGTGTATATCTGGTAACGTTTTCTGAACACGCCAACGCCGCGGTAATATTATTGCTGACGTACTTTTGCCCGCACGCATTGTAGTATGTAGATATAACGCGAGTGCTTGCCCCGGTTCGCTTTCTTCGTCCTCGTAATTTCTTTGGTGGTTACGGAGTCAATGTGTGATCATTTAGCGTAGCGCGTTTGCATTTCGAGTTCATCTGTTGGCAATACAGGATTTATTGCGCTCGTTCCAACTTTTGAGCCCTCGAGCTTTCCTACGCGCCTCTAAGTTGGTTTCCGGCACTGCGCATAGAACTGAACTCTTTTAACACCTTTGTAAGTGACGCATTTGTACTCAAAGGAGCAACGCCGCTCAAATATGCTTGCATCTTTCGGAGAGGCCTGCTACGCACGAACACCTGCCTTCTTGAACTTCAGGCTCGCTAGAAAACGTGGTTCTCCGAACAAGTGCGAAGTTTGAACGCACAGCGCAGTTATTTCCTCTGTTTCGCCGCTCATATCTTTTAGGCCGATTAATATCAGATGTTCGGCAGCAAGAACCATTTCGCCTTCAACGAAGCATGGTGATTCGACCCCGCACTCAAGAAACTTCAGAAAAGCGCTAAGCAAAAGCACAGCCGTGACCCTGGATGTAGAAGCTATCTTTGTTTATCTGAGCAATTTTGCCGGATAAACACGTTTTTCTGGAGTTGCGAATAGCCGGAGAATACCTCGGCAATTTAAGGTTTGCAGATGACACTGTGTTCTTTCGAAACTACAAACCATGATTGATGACCTAAACTTGGAAAATCCTATTTCAAAATAGGACTAAATCAAAGAGGCAAAAGACCAAAATTATATCCGACAGTCTAGCTATAGAACGGGAACTTAAAATAATCATTGACTTGTTACAATGTGTGAAAGAATCCGTATATCTGGGACAGTTACTAACAGGGAGGCCTACTCATAACAAGGAAATCCTCTGTAGAATAAGGATGGGATGGAGCGCCGTTCGGGAGACATTCCCAAATCATGCCTGAAAACTTGCCACTGTCACTAAAGCGAAAAGTATTCAATAACTGCGATCTCCCAGTACTAACGTAGAAGTGGGGAAAAATGGACGGTAACTAAAAACCTGGTTATTAAATTAAGGAGTACTCAGCGTGCAGTGAAAAGTAGAATAATGCATGTAGCACTAAGAGATAAAAAAACGAGCGCAATAGATAAGAGAACAGACACGAGTAGGTGATATTATTGTATCAATTAAAAGAAAAAAGTGGACTTGGCAGGGCATACATGAGGAGAACAGATAACAGATGGACAGTAAGAGCGAAGGAATGGATACCAAGAGAAGGGATACGCAACAGACGCAGGCAAAATGTTAGATGGAGCGTTGAAATTTGGAAGTTCGCGGCCGTAAAATGGCACCAACTCGATCAGGATAGGACAAATTGGAAATCGTTGGGACAGGCCATGGTCCTGCTGATGGACATGAAATAGGGTTTTAGTAGTAATAATAACGGTAATAATATGCATAAAATTGCACATAACTTAAAACATGTTGTAGTAAAGTACAATGTGCTGTCTTTAAGAAGGCATCCGCTTTACAGCAAAACTGATCCAACCAAACAAAATTAACACCATCTTCCCAAAGGGAACCCTGATGGGATGCGAAGCTGCAGCGTTGCGCACGGGTGGCGTTACGGGTTGAACGGCGCTAACGCGGGTGCTTCGCATCCCATCACGGTTCCCTTTCGGAAGATGGTGTTAATTTTTGCGCGTGAACCGACGAGTAGGCGGTGTAGCGAGCGGCTGTCGCGGTAGTGGAGCGAGCGGCGGTAGCGGCAGGTTTTGGGGGCGAACGGACGAGGCGGCAGCTGCGGGCGCTGCGGCGAGCGCGCGGCAGGCGAGGGAGAGAGTGACGTCAGCGCGCACTGCGAGGGCAGCCTGACGTCAACGCGCAGCTGCGGCGTGACCTACTTGGCACCGCTCCAACACCTGCGGCGAGGGGAGCGCGTTGCGGCGCGTTCGTACGGACGCACGGAGGGACAGCGTTACACAGGCTAGTCAAAGAGCTGCTTCGCACCTAATAAAAGATCTATTGCCAAAAAGCATGAAAAAGCACGGTGGGTGTGGTTTATCAATTTCCGCTGACACAAGGAATGTCGTATATCGGCAAGATTGGCCGGTGTTTTGAACGCTGCTCGTCTTGCTGAATATGATGACGAATTGCAAAATGGTGGGGGTACCTCATACCATACCACTGCAATGACTATGGAGAGAACGGGAAAAAAATGTGGTTGATCTCTCAGTCATGAGAACCAGCACAACACGAATAGGAAGGGGTTGTATACTCTGGACATCTGAACCGGTTGCGTGTACACGTCGGCGGCACCTCGACAGTGCACATGGATCCTGTACATTTGCGCACAAGCGAAAATTCTAGAACGACTCACAATTCTCCGGAGACACTTCAATGAACGCGCCAGCGCCCTGCCCAAACCGGCCACAAACCAGGAGCTTCGACGAACGCTGAAACCTTGCAAGCTAGACCAAACTGTTTGTCAGAGGACCGTTTTGTGAATGTACTGTTCGTTGAACGAAAGGCGCATAATTTGCTTGCCGACGGCCCTCTTTGCGTTCCTAGAGCAGACCTCGTCGCGACACACCTGGCAACTATACAGGGTGTTTTTTTTAGTTGCAACACATTTGTTAAATTAGAAAAACATAAGTCGCGGGAATATCATGTGTACCATTCGAGTGTACGGATTGGCTTCCTCTAGATACAGAACAATTGCCGCACTCGTGCGCATAATTAGCGAAATTACGCTAATTAACGTTTTAATTATCAGTAACTGGTGGCTTGAGCAAATGAGTACTTTGGAGGCCGTCCTCGACACTACCTATCCCAACGGTCAATTTTTGAATAGCGGAGTGCAGGTCGGAGCTACGCGAACAATTAGTTCCCCGTGGCAGGCTCCTTCAAATCGAAACTCGCCGGACAAAAAGCGTCTCTGACGTGGATGTCGCCGCCTCCCCGGATTTCTTCACTCGCCCGTGGCTCCCAACGCCGCAGATAACAAGGACATAACGCAAGCTGCTTGCGCCGCCGGAGCGGCCACAGCGGCTGTGACCACGGGCGAGTGGCGAGTGACGAAAGCCGTGGGGGCGGTGACATCGACGTCACAGACGCTCTTTTTTTCGGCCAGTTTCGGTTTCAAGGAGCCTGCCACGGGAAAGTAATTGTTCGCGGAGCTCCGACATGCACTCCGCTATTCAAAATTTGATCGCTGGGATAGGTAGTGTCGAGGACGGGCTCGACAGTACTCATTTGCTGCGGGCACCAATTACTGATAATTAAAAAGCTAATTAGCGTAATTACGCTAATTATACGCACGAGTGCGGAAATTGTTCTGTATCTAGAGGCCGCCAATCGGTATATTTGAATGGTACACAAGATGTTCCCGCGATTTATGCTTTTCTAATTTAAAAAAAAATGTGTTGCGACTAAAGAAGCACCCTGTATACGTCACAAGAGAGAAATTATGAAAAGGCCTTGGTTCTAGTACACTCAACAGCAAAAGTTTGCGAGATCCGAAACTTCATAAAAACCTGCATGACAGCGTAGCCTCGCACAATAGCCTCGATTTAAAAGTTTCAGTGGGTAGATGTCATTGCGATATGCAGGCTCTAAATTTTAGTTCGGGGCTGTGTTCAGAGGCAAAGCGGTAATATCGATTTTTCGAAAGTTTCGGATCCCGCAAACTTTTGCTGTTGGCTGTACATACATTGCCCAAGAAACGCGCTGGCGGGACGCTGAAACCTGCGCGACGATAGCGGCGTCGAACGTACTGAAGCACCAACCGCCGGCGCGCACACTGACACAATTTACGACTGCGCTGGATTGTTCCTAGATGGCGGTGCCACCGCTGAGACGCAAGTGTGTAGTGAACGGAATATGATGTTAATTTAACGGCACTTTTGCTTGATAACTATCTTTGCTTTAACCGGACATGTGTTGGACGGAAATTCCAAAGCGGTGTAGTGAATATAGAACGCACGTTTCCCTTTGCAGTGTAAGTCTGTAGGCAGTGCGGTCGGTAGAGCTTCCAGCTTCAATCCTTGCTCCCTGGCTTATTGTGGGTTGGAATCCTAGTGTGTGGTATTTTTGCAGTGTCAAATGTGCGTTCGTTCTTCAGATATCCACTTCCATTACGAAAGTACTTCACTGATTTCTTCGTGCACACCACCATAAAACGCTTTGGTGTTTAAAAAAAACAATGAGCTCCGAAGGTCGGGGAAATGAATACCCTAAACAGGAGCAAGGGCAACACAGCCTGTGAGCTGACAGAGGCTTTCCGTATGGATAGAAGCGGTACCAATATTATAAAAAACTGACAGCATATCCACGAGGTGAATGATGGAGAGTGGGCGAAGCTTTTATGTATTAAAGATACCTCACCACACACCAAAGATGAAACTCGTGAGTAACGTGAGCGCTCGTACTGCAGGGTCCTCGCGGCGCAGCCGCGCAGAATCACGGCTAGCTTCGGCCTCCCGCGCTCGTACTGCAGGGTCCTCGCGGCGCCGCCACGCAGAATCACAGCTAGCTTCGGCCTCCCGCGCCCGCACGGCGGGGTCGCTTCTTCGAGCGCGAGCCGCCGCCGCCCTGCGCGCACGCCGCTCGGCAGCCTTGTCCATCCTCCGTCGACGAGCCTCTGTTGGCGCGCGCGCCAAAACGCCGCCGAAGAACACGCGATCGCAGTGGCGCGATCGTCTCTCTCTCCTTCCCTACGTGTGACGTAAATCCTGTGTTCATAAAACTCACCTTTTATTATTATCTTTTGCTACAAAACGCCCTCTAGTGTGGGGCGATTTTGCATTTCTCAGCGTATATGCATTCGTTATAGAGTACAAGTAGCGCCATCTATGGCCGGATTGTAGTCTCAACGAGCGGTGGTTACAAACGACAACGGGGACGAACGGGTGACGCCATAAGGAGCTTCGCCCCTAAAAATATGTGGCTGATCTCTCTGTCAGTGGAATACGTATAACACGAAAGTGAAACGTGCCTTCGCTTAAGCCGCTGAATATTTATTGTTGCATTGAGGCTAACTTGTCCATTGCTATTGGTGTTTCGCTGGCATGGCACTGCTTGACGTGGAGGAACCCACGTTCACGCATCGCATCCATAACCTCAAGGGCAACCTCTTGTGGAAATTGAAGTAGTTTTTGCAATAACTGGGCACAGTCGATCGTAAACACCGAGCGACAATGGTATCGATCATATTTACTTGCGCCACATTGACCCGTCAACATCGTTACCGTGTTCGGGCGACTATAACGCTTTCCGATGCCCGCGCGGCTCCGCACGCGTGCATAGAGGAATGTGCCTGGAATGGTGCTGCCATCAAGGAGCGGCGAAGTAAAGCTGCAGCGATTCACTTCGCCTCTCCTGGATGGTGGCACCGTTCCAGGCTATGTGCTGCATGCGTGCGCGCTGATGGGCACGAGGGCGTCGAAGAACAAATATAAGGCACGTTGGTACAGCTCCGAGCATGTGCGGAGTTAGCCCAGCGGTAGAGCACCGGCAACCTCTCTTCGTCGAGGGAGGGGCTGTGCGTTCCATTCCCAGCGCATGAACGAAAGTTATTTCTGAGTGTTTTATCTTCTTGTTCTTATATGTGCATTTTGTTGTTTTTTGGGGTTTTACGTCCCAAAACCACTTCTGATTATGACAGACGCCGTAGTGGAGGGCTCCGGGAATTTCGACCACCTGGGGTTCTTTAACGTGCACTGACATCGCACAGCTCACGGGCCTCAACATTTCGCCTCCATCGAAAATGCAGCCGCCGCGGCCGGGATTCGATCCCGCGACCCTCGGATCATGTGTATTTTAGTGCATCATATCCGTTACGGTAGTGACGTATGGGGTCGTGGTGTACTACCTCGGCATAAAACACTTTCGTGTTAAGAAAAAAGCTATCGTTAACCCTAGACAGGGCGCAGTTGCAAACAGCTTCGTTAATCATGCAAAGTGGATCGAGTGATCGTATGAAATTACTCGTGCAGTAACCGAACGTGTAACAGGTAGCGTACGACCGATGAGATAGTTGTTGACATTGTGACAGAAAGGAAATGTGTATCATTCTCTAAATCTCTTTTTCGAATGAAACGCCGCCTGCGGGGACGAATGAATGTTACTTGGCAAGCAGGGGGTCTCTCGCCATCCAGCTTCTCCTCGCAATAACCGTCTGCTGACTGCTGCAGATTCACGTGTCAACCAGAAACAAAACAGTTGACCCTTGGGTGTTAACATGCACGCGAGGTTTACCGTGTTTGTCCAAAGACCGAGCGCGTGCCACCTGCTAGACACCATAACAATTAAACAGTACGACAGATACAAGACCGTAAAAAAACAGTATGCTTTCATTCCACAAAGGGCTCTATCACGACTGTATGGCTATACTACCAGGACTGGACCAGCACGCTCAAGTACGCTCTATCAAGACAGCGCCGCATGTGGCGCCGTGCTTCCTACTTCCGCCAGGCTTTGGAAACTGCGCCTGCAAACTGTAAATTTAGAGTAAATGGACTCGCGCCTGAGCAGAGTTTAAAGGAGTACCGCCACGAAAATTTTCAGTTGGCGTTTTTTTTGCATTACATGAAAGGCCAAGCCCTCCAGAGCCCAGAAAACGTACTGGTAAGCGTGAGCGTACCATGATAATTTATTTACAGCATGCCTTTAAAAGCTGTTTTCGGTTCCTACTGTAGCCTGACATCACGACACAGTATGTACATAGTAATGAGCCCCTCGTGGCGTGTTCCCGCTAAAAATCGTGACGTTTTCGCCAAGTGCTCTCTCGCGCACAGCGCCTGTAGCAAGTGAGGGGTAAACGATATACGAAATTTTGTGTAGCGACTCCGCGACGACACAAATACTTCAGCACAGTGCGAAATGCAACGTACGCCACGCACGGTGGGTGTCGGCGTGGCTCCGGAGCCCGCGATAAGCTATGGTGGCCTCCGAGACCTCCGCAGCATTTCAGGGGCGAAATTCAGGCACCACAGCGAGCTTGCCTTCCGATTATACGCGGGCAAACACGACGATAGAGTTTAATTCGACTTCGCTCGCTCGCTTCACGGGCACTCTCAACTACGGCGACTGAACGGCGAGAGCAGACGACCGAGAGTGACGCGCAAACGGCCATTTTGCATGATTTTTGTACCTGACGTCATAAAAAATTGCCATATTGCTACATGAACTCACCAA
Organism: Hyalomma asiaticum; assembly: GCA_013339685.2. Classification (NCBI taxonomy): domain Eukaryota; kingdom Metazoa; phylum Arthropoda; class Arachnida; order Ixodida; family Ixodidae; genus Hyalomma; species Hyalomma asiaticum. The sequence continues at coordinate 46,202 of JABSTT010002714.1, read as the reverse complement.
AATTTGTACTGTAGCCTGACTTCACACTAGTGTCGATGTCAGTAGGCACGCCATGTGAAAATTGACTTTGACGTCAAATTAAAATATTTTGTAAGCATTTCCCGAGCTTAATATTTGCTCAGAGCGGTCTACGCATATAGAAATGTTGTATGGTGGAGTAAAGTCAGCTTGGAAAATCGGTGTCAGTACTCCTTTAACTTCGTGTGGCTCTTCCACACACGTAGCTCGCGCAGTTTCTTTTTTTTATAGCAGTATCAAAACAGACAATTTTCGTTTTCTCAGTGCTTAAGTAAACATAGAGAACAAAATGTTCAACAACAAACTGAAAACGCTAAAAACTTGCATTACAAACAAGAATGGCTTGTCGGGCTCACAGCGTGTTGTAGTGAATACTTATCGCGTCACCAGCATTCGACGGTGACTCGATAGTACTTAAAGTCAAGAAACGGTTCACCAGTGAATAAATAACCTCGGAGAAATATAAATACTCCGAACAGACGACAAACCTTCGCTTTATTGTAGCAAAACGAAAATGTGTGCTAGTACGCAATAATACATGTTAATGATTCGAGCTCTACCACAAGGAAAAGAAAGGAAAACACAACGAGCGATTTTTTGCCCCTAATTTCGGGCTTGCATTGAAAAGAATTTCTAGGCCTTGGATATTGAATGGCTTAAAGCAATAGCGTATGAACGGGCGTCCAGCGTTGTTTGTCCATTCATCCGCACCTTCTGGTTTCGGGGTTGTAAGCGCAGCGCACCGCAGCCAGATACCGGTGGGCACAGTCGCCGCCTCCTCGGCCGTACCTGTTGGCTTCTTGGTCGGCAGCGCTGTCAGCTCCACCGTTGTCGGCTTCCTCACGGCAGTTGCTGATCGCCTCAGCTGCTCGCCGTGCGTCTTCTGAGTTGTTGCACTCGTGCACAGCGCGGTAGTTGCCGATACAGTGGAAGTACCTGGCCGAGACAGAGACAAGCAAGTATAAAAAACATAATCAAGTAAAGATTCCATTACTTTGTATTGCTGATAATTTATATTTGGCTTGGCGTGTTAGATTATTGCTATTGTCACCTGGTGGTGACACACGCAGCACTCGAGAAGAAGCACGCAGGAGAGGACTCAAGGTGATATCAGGCTAACTGTTTGTTGGGCGAACTTGTGCCCAGCAAAACAAAGCCAGTCACAACTCACAGCAACAGCAGCGTGAACAGTCGTCGGTCGACGGAAAGACTGACTAGAAGCGCAATGCGTCGGCTTTTATAAACACGTCATAACGCGCTCTCGCATTATCTCTGGAATTCCAGAAGTCACTCAAATGTACGCGTCAGGCATGCCAAGTTTCAAGAATGATCGACACGGTTCCCCAAGTGACATGCAAGATAAACGCGGCCTGCGTTCCGCTTAACAGAAAGTGACAACGACGCTCCCGCAAACAATCACAGCAAGCGCGCTATTCACGGGAAGGTGGTAACGACGTTTTCTTTCAAACGAACGAAAACAACCGCACGTGCCACTACTGACAAGTGGAGTTGCGTCAGAGCTACTCAAGTGGAACGAGCGCATTTACCGTGAAAATTCCGCACACGTGAGACTTGGCGGAAGCAGGATATACTAACCTGCAGGAACTGCACCTCTAGCTATTCTAATTTCATAAGCACTGGGGCGCCTGAACGCTGGCGCTGGCCTTCTCTATAGTTTTACATTAGCAATGGGACTCATGCTGACATTGTTTTCAGCTACCCTGCAGTACTTCAGCTGTACGTATAAGGCCACTCAGTCTAGTACATGATTCCATTAAAAAATGGACAAAAGGGACAAACAGCTTTCCTCTTGTTACGAAATTAGCATTCCCCAATAAAGAAGCGCCACTCAGGCCGTAGGAAGCCGCTCGAAAAACAATGAAATACCCTCTAACATGTACAAAACAGAACGAGCATGAGGCTGCCCTACATGTTGCCATACTGTCAGCATGGCGTCACCGATGTTGATGGCATCTGCTATGGCGTACTTCGGTAAATACCAATTTTGTTGTTTTTTAAGAAAGCCGGAGACTTAACAGCGCGAGCTTCTTTGCGGATGAAGCCAACGACGGCAGTACTTAAATCCTTAAAGGGGCCCTGCAGTACTCAAATGGAAGGACATTGTCTCTGGGAGGACTACTCGGATATTCGTGGTATTCACGCACAGGTGACGTCAGAAGCTCTTCGACCCCTTCCGATTAAAATCGAGAGGAGATCGCTTTGCGAGCTGGGAACCACCGACTTGGTGCTTTCTCACGGGCGCCTCCGCTCATGTTCTCGGAACACCGCCGGCGCAGTGCTTCGGGTCCTCATTGCAAGCGCGCACAGCGGGGCACCGTCCAATGAGCAATGACCACGTCCGGGTCGTACGCTTTTGTGTTGTCGGCGGCCCCTCGGCGCCGAGGCAGGCGACTAATGCCTAGCGCAGACCGCTTTTGTCATCGCAAGCAAAGCGGGGTCCCCGCGTATCGGGCACCTACGGCCTGTCAGGCGATGGAGGAAGATGCCGACTTGGCAACTACGAGAAAGCGTGGCCATCGCTCTCTCCCGTGGACTAATTGCGAGAGGTATATTTGTGGGTGGACCTAAAATACAATGCTGGAGTAATGGACCACTTGCAATAGTCGGAGCGCCAGCTAGTGCGAAAAACTGCAAGCGCCGCTTGGTTGGAAAGTAAACCGTGCTCCAGCCTTGCTTCCGTACGGCGGCACCACGCATGACGAGCTTTTGTCACGTTTTGTGGACGTCTCAATGTTTTTTTTTTTCCTTCATGGAATGATATTACCTTTCTGTAAAGGTCACTAGAAGTCCTCATCCCCTTGCCGTTGTCGCAAACGGGTCGTACGATTGCCTTCTCGAGGTGCCGGAACGCGAGCTACAACGCGCGACGCTCTCCTCACACCGGCATTTAGTTCGTTTGCAGGGCGCACCTTGGGTAGGTTTTGGAAAAGAAGGTTAAGAACGTTAAACTTAACAGAAACACAGTAGTCCTATATTTGTGGCTTTATAAGCGCCTGGCCTCCAAGTCAGGCAGCAGCTGGTGACAACATGATTCGCGAAAGTGGCGACACTGGTCATCACAAATGTGTGATAACATAACTTGCAAATTTACACGGAACCAAGTGCAAGCTTAGCAGGTGATTCACTGTGCTGTTAACATCGATGTCCGACGGGCGATGTGCATTTTCATGGGCGCGAAACGCTAAAATGCCCGTGCACTTAATACGACAGAAAGAACGTCCGCGTTGAAATTAATCTGGGCCGAGTTTCCCGCTATGCGGCGTGGCTCAAAATCACATTCTGGTTATGGCATGGAATACCCAACACTTAAAATTTTTTTATGATTATGCAGCTATATACGTTCTCGTTTACTACTTCGGTATTGGTGTCGTGAACTGTTTATCACAACTGCGGAAGGCTCGTAGCTCGTTTGCAAATCCAGTTAGATTTGCATGCGCAGTCGATCGCTATAAAAAGAAAATGAACACTAAAGGTTTCATCGTGCTTTCCGGCGACAAAGTGCGCGCCACAGATCATACAATGCCGCTGGATACCATCGCATGCCTCACTTCCCCGCTGCCGTCCACGCCCTTTTCTCTTTGAAGGAACAAACGCGGGAGGAATTTCGGATAAATTACTACTTTCTCTTTCTATCGAAATAGTTGCTGCAGGCGAAAGCTACGCATTTTCAAGCGTATGAGGCGCGCGAACCGTTGAGGCGTGAGGCGCGTCGCGCTCGCCGCCCGTTTGTTTTCCAACCAAGCAGACGACGACGGCTCTGGCGCATGCGCAGTCGTACTTAGGCAAGTGGTCCATTGTCTGTAAGTACGCCACGATTCCGTAGAGAGCGAATCAGGGGAAAGAGGAGCGTATTTAAGCGTGGAGTATTGAGGGACAGATAGGGTTCTAGTCGCTTGCCTGACATGGCATAGAAGCCGATCATCGCGTGTCACATCTAGAAGTTGTTAGCGTGGCTTTGTACCGGCTAGCCACCTAACCTTAGCCGTTTCGCCTAGTTGATACGCTCGCTTACCGTCTGTATCGTAGGCATCGGGACCTCACCTCGATGCCTCAACCGGCTCGAGATTGCCTTGAAGCACTAGCTTCCCGGAAACACCGGCGCTGCAACTCCGTCGACGTCGACATTATGGCATAACTACAGACCTCTCGCACCCGATCGTAGAGGAACCTTCAATGCCGCTGGTCATCATCACGTATGCCATCGCCTGTTTATACCCCTGAAGTTTCTTCCTGAACTTTCATTAGCTTTTGTAAATTAGATTCCTGTATATTGTCACATTGCCCTACTTGCTGTTTCTTAGCTGGTTACTTTCCTTTGTTTTTCTTCCCATGCTAGTATTTTATCAAGCTCCTTGATCGCTGTTAAGTACATAATTGTCAGTTTTAGTGAAGTATTTTTTGGCTTGTATTCTTTGTGTTACCCTATTGCTATAGATTAAACAGTGTTCTTTTGTTTTCCCGAAAACCACGCCGATCCTTTCACTGTCTCTTGCGCACGGAACGATCGAAACTGTGGTCATTCCCTTCGCCGACTTCGCGCCGGTAACACTTGAATGACGGCCCTATAACTAATACATTTCGGACATAATCCGAAAATAGCAGCAGTAAGTCGAAAACAGCATTAGTCACATGTATGAACTTGTGAGGTGAATACTAATGCACTACACGTGCTAGGGAATGCGAAATTAGGTTTCAACATCTGCCGCGAATTACCTGCTCTTCATTCAACAATATTAACGTACTTAAAGAAAGACATACACATTTCCTTTATTTATTGAAATGTAAACGAACAAACAAAGCAAATAATAAGGATGCTTCCGCGGTAATGCAAATGGCAAGGGCTAGTTATGCCTCAAGCGACGTAGCCAGTTCTCCTCCTGAGGCCCCTTTGTTGAACGCAAGGGAGGCAGTTTGCAGCCTCATTGAAACCTCATTGCAAATATTGTGGTGCGTGAAGTGCAATATTATTTGCTGACGTGTTCACAACAGTCTTCATGACTGATTTGCATCATTTTCTGACTTTCAAAAAGCGTTTCAGGTCCCTTAAGAACAGACCTGGACACGTGGCTACAGCAGTGATGTCGAGCACCACGCAAAAGTGACCGTCCGTGAGTGGCTGTCTGTGTGCTCTGCTGTGCGTTTTCGCTATCTCTGCAGCTTTTAATCTCGGCGATCTTTTTTTTTTCCTTCCTTAGGTTATTACACCGTTCTCCTGAACTAGTTAACCTCCCTGCACTGCCATCTCGCCTATTTCCTTCTTTCGGTAGACATTATGAGACTCCTGATGCCAAAATGCAAAAAAAGAAGAATAAAATGATGAAAAACCGCAGTTGAAATGCACGACGTTGCATTCACGTTCACGTGCCGAAGTTTGCGCTCGTAGTTGTAGATCAAATACTTGAACTTGTCTGATGTACCAATATTCAATCTATGAAGGTTGAAAAACGAAAATAGAATTCTTGTAGAATCACTTATCAATCTAAAGGGACGCCAGAGTCGAATGTTATTATTTGACTGGCGAACTTTTATCCCCAGTTGTGACTTCACATGCCAGCCATGTTTCGTGTCTGCTAGCGCTAAGCCACTCGATTTCTCTAGAATGTCAGATCTACTTAGTGCCCCGGAAATATTCATGTGTACACGTAACGCTACTGCAGCACCTCTTTGCTCCTTGGAAAGAAGGCTTATTCCGCCCCCCCCCCTCCACCCATGCGAAAGACACCATGAACTAGTACACTGCGCCCCCTTTCAGCAGTTAATTGAAATTAGGCAGCGTGTAATGCGCTGCCACCTACACGAACAACACCGATGTCGTAGCTGTGTTTTCTCTTTCCTCAGTATTTCAACAATGCGGTGTTTTTGGAAGAATCAATTAGTTTAAAAGAATGTGTTTCACGAATATGAAGCTACTATTCATTTTATTGGCGAAAGTTCAGGCGTGTGTTTGATATAAACATATTGTTGGTAAACAGTTGTAGGCGCCGGCGATATAACGAGGGCTTGTAGCGACGTCGTGGCGCGGAGGCTCCGCCTACCGCTCGCCGCAGCCCTGCATGGTCACGCCGCCGCCGCCGGCGCAGCGTGTGCGAAGGCTGCCTCCGAGCACGGGGTGTCGGAGCGCCGACGGCGTGTTTACAACAGTTTGCAAGTGGCCGCCACGCGACATGAAGCTGCAGTAGACCTGTAGGAAGTATTCAGTGCGCGTAGAAAAGAATGCCTCGACGCCCAGCTATATGACAAGATGTGAGAAACTGATTGAAATGGCAAGCATCTTGCCGCCACGGATGTGGATGATTGCGAGCTATGATGTCCGCGTCGCTTCATGCGTGTTTTAATTCGGTAACTGGCGCAACAGCGAGACATGTTTAAATACGACATGAAAAGGCCTCAGTTAAAAATACTCTTTCGAACTACAGCCTCTAACCCCTATTCGAAATCCTTGGCAACAAACAAATGTATTGGGTTAGTTACTCAAGCATACGAAAACAGCGATACCAATATCGCTCTATTCGTATGCTTGACGCTATAATCTATGTAAGTACGCCTGTGATAACGCACACGAGAAAAAAAGCAATTACGTGCCAAGGACAACGCGCTCGAATAAACGCCAGCAAGGCGCGCATAACCGCGGCTCGTGGCTTTGCGTCGTGAAAGCGTAAAGTCTTGAAACTATGTGGCGAATTTCAAGCGTGTAGCTCGTTCGAGCACTGTCACAGTCGAAACGATGTAAAGCGCACCACAATCACTACAGCATTGCCCAAGATAGGCTATCGCAGCTGTAAGCTATTTGCAAAAGCATCGGTGTAATCGCCTTCCGCACACGGCATCGGCTACGTGAATTAACCTCTCATGTATTTATTTTAGCCGAGTGAATGAAAATTCGTTTGACGCATATAGAAATCCCTCCCTTCAATAATACACGGCAACCGCGATTAATTATGCACATAACAGCGTGCTACGGAAATGCAGAGTGCACTTTGCGGTAGGCGTCATTGGTGTGTGTCCACACTTTGTTTATGCCAAGAAACTCCGTGTCGAGCATTACACTGAACAAACTTACGACAAGGTACTTCTCTCAAATGAAACAAGCTGCACTAACCACTAAATAATTACACATAAGCTTAGCCGTGATGAAAATGTTTGGCGTATAAACAATCACCCGGAATTGCAGGTTCGTCCCATTCCTCAAGACAGAAATAGGCAGGAAACTGATAAAAACATATCGCACATTTCTTGTTCGTTTCTGCGTAACCAACCTAGGACGCAGCCAATCGGTGCGCGCTTTTTTCTCCATTGCACGGCGGTAAGCAGCACCCGCACCAGCGAAAACACAGCGGCTGTTATGGTAGGCGCGCCGGAGGATGCCTACCATGCAAAGCCAATATACCCGACGACAGTGCCACAGCATCTTCCTGACGTAGGCCGGTGGAATAGGTCTATAAAGTCGTAAGCACTTATACTGGGTGTGCTAACTGGTAGTATAGCTGCAACAAAATATAAACATCGCTAAGGATGCGTCACATTGCACAGACCTATGTGGGTCTGATTCAAAATACCGCGAACGAAACTCTTTATGCTCATATCTGATGTCGCCTTACCTTTTTGGAATGTAAATGTTGGGGCCCAGCTAAACTATTCAACATTTAGGTATATACATGCTATAGGCAAATGCAGGCATCTCGCTTGGTCACCAAATCCTACAGCTTTCTAAGCAAAGAAAGAAAAAAAGAAAGAAAAGCGAAACGAGGGAATGCACCGTAGAGCTCGGCAGACGAGTTTTACTGACGGATGACAGGATCATTCGTATGAGATGCAGAGAATAACCTTTCTTTAGAAATATTTCTGAGCTGGTATCCTCTTATTCGAGGCACGCGTTCAGTACTTTTGCTTCCCTAACTACAAATGCTCAAGAGCTGAAATTTCGCGAATTTCGCTCTTAATTTGTATATAACTACGCCCTTCCGACTTTAAAAAAAAATCACAGCATATCCACGGGGTGAATGATGATGAGTGGGCGAAGCTCCGGAGGGAATCATTGATAAACCGTGAATCTTCGTGTAATTCGCCCAGTCGGTCATCATGTAAAGACGTGAGAAACACTGTATTCGAACGCTGGGATCTCGCGTTTAAGGGGACGCTAGCACAAACGCGTTAGAAACGTGCAGTACGCTCTAGTAAGGGGGAGAGGCCACAGCGTCTTACGCAGCCCCTTACACAGGCCGGAACGCGTACCGCGTTTGCCAACGCCATCACATGACTGCTGAGAGAGGCCACAGCGTCTTACACCAGCTTCTTACACGGGCCGTAACGCGCTAACACAAACGCGTTAGAAACGGGAAGTCTTTCGTTAATGTTGGGTATTTACGGTCATTGTGGTGGACGCGTCCATGTGCGCTTCGTGGCGTAGTGGCTAGCGCCGCGCGTTCAGAAGTGAGGGGTCCCTGGTTCGATTCCCCGCTTCGGACACAACTTTGGGATTTTTTTAGTAGACGTGGCTACCTACTACTACTACTACTACTACTACATACTACAGAGGAGGGACAGACCCACACCCTAACGAGCTTCGCCCCTAAAATGAAGGTCACATCCGCTGCGAAGCTTTTTTGCGTGTTAACCAAAATAGGGATGGTAAAATCGATGAACGATTAATCGATTAATCGATTAAATGTACATACTTAATCGATTAATTGTCATCGATTTCGCCCTTTAGATTAATCGAATTAATCGATTAAAGCTCTTCGATTAATCGATTACTCCCCCCACCCTCCCCACAACCCCAGCACCGCCCCTTGGCCGGAGTGCATGATTGCGAGGCGCGCGACGCCAAGACGCAGATGTTGAGCGCATATTTCTGCGCAAGTAAAAGGAGCCCGGAGCCGCAGGCGGCCATACCCCATAGAGATAGAAATGAACTCTTGCCGATCTCCGTCACCTACGCCGTTTTATTTAACTCCCAGATTTTACTTGCTTCTTGCGTAAGTGCCCCATTGTAATATACGCTGCTTATTTCTTGACTGGTTCAGTTCTTATTGCCGTTGTATTTTACTCCTTAGCGAAACAAAGATTGTTTGTCACCAATGAAAGAAAGAGATATAATCTATTGGAAGGTAGAGAGGCTAGCCTGATCTAGTACGCCCCGGCCTTCTACTCTACTTTGGGGACAACGCAGCAAGGGAAAAGAGCGATGAAGCATGATGATGGGGATAAGAATACATAATCAGACATGACTGCTTGCGAAAAGGGGACATGGACGCTAGTAATCATATTTCATTACGCTTGATACCAACTAGCCTAGCTGTCCACCTTAACGCCTATATACCCTTTGATAACTGTAATGCTAGTTTCCCTGCAATGCGGTTAGCCCAACTTATGGCAGCTATTCATTTCTGCAAAGCAGCGTGGTATGACGCGGAAAATGTCGGCTCAGCTCTTTTGACATAAACACTCATAGTAGTCAAACCCCAGCACGTGTAACTGGGACCTCGCCTCCACTTGTAACGTGACAGGGGCCACCATTGGTAGGGCGAATATGCTGTGCAGGGAAACGCGCTCGAGGATTATGAAAAAGGTCTAATGGTCGCATAATGGAGAGAAACCACTTTAGCTATATTTAAGTCTAATAGTCGCTTTTCATAATGCGCAACTTTGCGCATTTGTATACCAAACGTCTCGTATCCAATCCATTTCTATTCAAAAAATGACCTTGTAGCATTTGGTAATCCTGTATAGTCGCCCATTTCGGGTGAAATGCAGCTTTTACCGTTGCTTGTACTCCCATGTCAGCCACTCTAGAGGCCGCCGTCTACTGCTGTGGCACGAATGGAGGACAGTCGCGAAATACTATATGTTCTAATCTCTGATACAATAGACAGCGTTCACAGTTCGAGCTGTACGCGCGACTGAAAAGGTGCGTGTACCGCCGAGCTAAGTCGGCGACCAGGTGAAGCCTTGGCAGTATACTGGCACAGCTGCCATTTATTCTAGCCGGGAGGAAAAACTCATGTCACTATTGGTGAATTGCAATGGCAGATTCGGAGTGGCCGGCGAACTCTGCGCCGGAGCACTCCACTCCGGCGGAGAGCAACCAAAGGAAATCTGCCAATGGAACACAGACGCTCCCTCCGGAGCAAATGGCAGGAGGCGCTAGCGCACATCCGCTTCCGGAAGCGCCCAGCATTCCTCGCGTTTAGCGCCGTTTTCCCAACCTGTCCGGCTCGAACTCGCGCGCGAGGTGCATGTGAAAAAAGTTGCGTTTTGAATTTTTGCCCCCTGTGTTCTGATGGAAGTCACACCGCGTGCAAGTGTGCGCGGTGAACCTGGCACGTGCCGATAAACGCGCAACTTTCGCTTTCTTCTCCGCGCGGCCGAAACATGACGTCGAAAACCTTCTTGCATACGCTAGCTTCATCGCTTGAGTCCTCACTGGTCGATTCAGAACTAGAGCTGGAATAATCGCTCTCCGCAAGCAGTAAAAGCGCGAGCTGACGCTGCGCTACTCATGATTGCTTCCGAGCTGCGACACAAAACAAGCGCGCTCGGGCAGCGCGTAGCGCCGGTCATGTGGTACGCCACGCTCTGCGCACGCGCCGCGCGCTTGCGACTTCCGGTCGAATCCACCGTTTTTCGCGGAGTAGAGAGAGCTGCTCCGTGGAGTGGATCTAGCGGCGGAGCTGCTCCAGATCTGCCAATGAAACATAGAGGGAGCACTCTGAATCTGCCAATGGAACAGACTTGCTCCGCGTGGAGCAGAAAGAATGCTACCGGAAGTGCTCCGAATCTGCCAATGGAATTCACCATATATTTCCCGCAGATGCCCTGCACTGATCGCCTGTTTGAGACCGGTATGCTGCTGTGCAATCTAGCATGAGTGACCACAAGGGAGAGATCACGTCAGTTCGTGGTTATAGTATTATCGAGGGCTTCCACAATATCTAATGGACAAACCGAGAATTGTTGCCGTCCCTACAAGAGCAAGCGTCGCTAACTTTCCTTTAGTCCCCGTCTCCTTTTTTTTTTTACCTTTCTCGGAATTTCCTCGCCCTCGGCCACACTGCATGTTTCCGGTGCGACTTTCCAACCAGTGTGGTCGCCGAAAGCGCCTCCAATTTCGGTTCGCTCTAGTAGGCAGACTTCGACCAAATACGACCTGCTGCCGAATTGTCCGTGGGTCATCACCACCCACGGAATTTTGGATCCTTGACATCATCAAAAGACGACGGGCTCCCTGGGTTCAGTGGGCGAAAGTGCGAATTTTCACGCAGCCGCTAATGCACACATGCGCGTCGGATAGATACTTGTGTCGCTATCAAACACAACAAGCAGCGCTTCTCAAAAACAAGGCAACATTTTTCAAGCACTTATAAAAAATTTCGATTAATCGATTAATCGATTAAAACATTACACCGAAACCAATTAATCGATGAATGGCTAAATCGATGAACGATTAACGATTAATCGATTAAAAATTTTGATCGACCATCCCTAAACCAAAACAAGCAATCTTAGTTGGTAATGGATTCTGCGGTCTCCCGTTCGAGGAGCGCCGACCTTGGACCTCCATTCTGGGAGCGTTGACAGAGGCACAGATGCTTTCATTTGAAACGTCAACAAAGCTCCAGTCAGGGGATCGATACGCCTTCTAAATGAAGGCATTCCTACGTGGGTTGGCGCTGCTTTTTTTATTCCATTCAAAAGTTGGCGTCGATAAGGGAGGAACGGTGTTGCAGGGGAAGCAACCAACAGAGCGATGGGGAGGCAACAACGGTGAGTACAATATATCACTCCGACGAGGTAGGTGTGCGCGGCCCACAGGCGTGATCCCGCGAGAGTGGCACAAAAGAATGCAGCTGTCTTCTTCCAACAAGCCGCCTCACAGAGCGGGCAGGAACTTTTCACCAATTCTAAAATAAGCTCAGGTTTTCTTTCAGGAACTATCACAGAAAACGCCTTAGTGTGACTGGTCGTGACTGCGTGCCGGCAATATTCATTAGATTTTACAGTTCCCTCCGAGATGTTTATATCTACTGGCTGGAGTTCAGTGGGATTTCGAATGAGCTAAAGACACTATATTTCTGAGCCCAGGCAGAGCAAACGCTTGACTGCACAAACTCAGGTTCATCTAAATTACAGCTTGCCGTGCTGAAATAGCGCGCGAGTGCTTCCGTAGTTTTCTTTCACCGAGTCTTACGTGATGCCCGTCTCAAATGACATCGTATGCTGGTTTTTCCGTTTCGCAAACATATTGCTAGTTCAACATTCCATAAGCTTTAGCAAAACTTCAACTAGTGCAGGAAAATTCGCATGTTTTACGACAGACAAACTAAACTCCGAAGCTTTTTAGAATTTACTTTCACATCAGAAGCTGTTAAAGCCTCGCTAGGTTGGTCGTATTGTCCGTAGCACCGCGAGCTTCGGTGTGAAAAAAAATCATGACAGCTTCACTAACGTTAAATCTGCGGAGGTGCGGCAGTCCGGGCTCATTACCAGAAATTTGTTAAAATCGCTCCTGGCATGACAACGGCCGACACAACCGCTGACATCACATACATACATTATCTGGCTGCGTTACCTTCAGGATCGGACACCTTGACGCGCGGATTAGCACAACGTTCCGCTTCATATTATCGTTGCTACATGTCGGTACTATCACTGCGAACCAAGAGTGCGGTGGGAGGGAAACGATGTTAATTTCAGGGTAGTTTTGTTTGCTTCACAGTATTCCTTTAAACGCACATCAGTTGGACACAATTTGTAAAGCGGGGTAGTGAAGACATAGGCACGTTTGTCCCATATGCCTTCAGTGTGGAGATGGTGTACCGGTAGAGCTTTCAGCTCCTGTTGTAGCGCCCCGGGTAGTTGTGGCTTCGAATCCTAGGGGTTAGTACTTTCCCTTAAGAAGGTAAGGAAAGGGGAAAGAGAGAAACACTTATATACAGAGACGAAAAGAGAAGAACAGAAAGAAAACAAAAGAACACAACAGAAAATGAATAAAGAAGAACGAAAAAATGACAGGCAAAACATGAAAAAGGGAAACAAAATAAGATGAAAACAGAACAGACAAAAGAAGAAAAATAAATGGAAGAAAAAGATAAAGTGCAGCTCTGTAAGGAAGTACATTAACATGAAAAGGTAACACACGTAACTTATGCATAACATCTGAGACATGGTTATGAATAATAAGATATATGTATAGATTTTGTATTGATACACACATGTATGTATTAGTGTCCAAATGAATCCTTAGTAATTTCCATACAAGGTGTACATCACATGAATGTATGCATAATTTTGTTTCGCAGAATTGTACATAGGTGTAAGTAAATATGTTTCACTCGTATACAAATGTTTGGGAATGGTCATAAACATGGTGGTAATATTTGAACACATTTGAAAAATATCGTAGAAGCGAAGATGATCGTGCGCCGGAGCGGAAATGCTGGCGACGATCATTAAAGAGCGGAGAAAAGGGAAACAAGGGGAGAAATGATTGAGGTGTTAAAAGCAGCATTTGTTGTGAAAGGGAAAAAAAAACCACGGGTGCAGGACTCACTGCGACATCAAAAGCAGATTCAAGAACCCACCAGAAGATGCAGGTAGCATTGACAACTAGTCCCCTGAGCGGAACAGGAAAGCAGCAGGAGACGCAAGATGAAGTGTGCTAAGTCAAGACGAAGAATTTATTAGATTGTAGGTTAAGTACCTAAACTGTTAACAAATCCCGCCGATTATACTCCTTCTAATTTACTGTATTTTTCTTTACCTTCAAATTACCACATTCACTTATGTCCTGTTGATTTAATTTTAATTTGGCGGCCAGCAATACTCAGGTGAAGCAGGCATGGCATATACTAATTTATACACGCCCACCACGAAACTTTCTGTCAGTTGTGCGTTTATTCCTGTGTCATAGCTTGCTTTACCGTGGCGACGACGTCAGGAGATGCTGACACCCCGCGTGCATAAGGTGCTTCTCACCTTACAGAAACGAAACTCTTCGGGCGATGCGGGATGCGAACCTGCCTACCCACGGTTCGAAGGCGAGTGCGATAACCACTAGCTCTACGCCCGTGCCTGCGAAGTCTGCATTTATGGGGAACATTCAATTGCGCCGTACCCACGATTATTACACATCTTTCGATAGGCGAAGGAAAAAGAAAATTAAAGCGAAAGAATAACAATTTCTGCGAATTTACGTCCCAGAACCATGATATGAAAGCGAAGAAGAGAGAAGAGACAGGGAGAGAGAGAGGCAAAGGAAGAAACACAAGGCTCGGGTTACGCACAAGGAACCTGTGCTCGCCCTCCACCCGCTACCCACTTCATTGCCCTCAACACACTGCTACATAGTCATAGCGATAATGATAGTGCTGCTTCAGAGCGGCGTCATGATATCACAATAATGATATCATGAGAACAAATATTACGATAGTGACATCATGACGTCGATAGCAAAGACAGCGCACTCTTTTATTAGGGTGCTCCACGTTTTTTCATAGGACGACAATAACATGCTATGTTGCTGGGAGACTCACGCTTTCTTTTCCATACAACAGCACGTTTTTATTGTGTCTATTTTGTTGATAGGTCCGCATTGTCACTGTACCGCCTCGGCGTTGCCTCCATTTCACGTTACGCGCACCTTCTGCCACTGTAGCGCCTCGGCGTTGCCTCCATTTCACGTTACGCGCACCTTCGGCCGTACGGACAGCTCGAAATGGGAACGCTGCCAACTGCGTGAGACATTGGAAGATCAAGTCCCTAAGTGCCAGGTGTACATGACACAAAGGAAGACTTTGGCTTCTACGCTGGCATACATGGTAGTGGCATCGCTAACTGAAAGTGACGGTTCGTCGGCAATGTCCAATAACACAGCATAAACAACTGCAATGAATGCAGTTCTGGAAAAGAAGATAGCGTTGAATGAAAGGAAATGAGTAGAGGTCAGCCTGGAAAGTGGGTCTCTGGCCTACTACTCCTGAAACCGACAACACAGTTCTGGGTTTTTTCAAGAAAGTGCTGGGTTGGATGCCAGACTTTAGAGAAGGTCACGTGGTGGGTGTGCACACACATCACTTCTTCCTTCTCCTATCACGAGACTTTATCCCTCTTCTTTCCCCCTCTACATATTCCGCCTGTGCAGCGTCTCCCGGTGGATGTCTGTTTATCTGTCTCTCGGCGGGCGCTTTTCCATGGGGCTTGCTACTTATTTATACTGTATACTTTTTATTTTTTAGACCGCCTAAAAACGTTTTGGTTGGAATGTTAGCGGCTTGTTATACTGCACATTACTGTGTCTTCTAGTTGGTGTTGACGTCATATCTAATTATTCAGGCCGTGCTTAGCCTCGTTTATATCATCACGTGGTTAATTTATTTCAGTTGCAGTTACTTTTAGATTGCTTAAACGGGGTACATAATCACCGTCATTGGTATATGTGTTCGGCTCATGCGTTTCGCCATCCGGCAAATATTTCTTGCTTGCGCTGCCGTCGGTGATGACCAGTGCAATCTTATTGCTGTATATACAATATCTTTCAGTAATGTGTGGTCTTCATTATTCACAATAGATTCCGTCGCGTCGAGTAACATAATTTTTCTGTAATAGTGGCGCACGGTAAGCCTAAATTACCAGTGTAAATGCATGGCATAGTACTAGTGTCAATGAATACGATTAGCGAGCGTTTACAGTTAGTGTTGTTACACGTAGGTAGTAAACGTATCTTCTATGCGACGGGGATGAACTATTCTTCATTTATTTATTTTTTTGATAGTACCTCGCAAGGCCTCATGGGCATTAACCAAGGGGGCATGGTAGAAATTTTAGGAACAATACCTAGTAAGTGTGTTCAAAATATACGCAAAATAAAAAAATTCACAGCATATCCACGGGGTGAATGATGATGAGTGGGCGAAGCTCCGGAGTGAATCACCGGTAAACCGTTAATCTTCCGTGTAATTCGCCCAGTCGATCATCATGTAAAGACGTGAGAAACACTCTATTCGAACGCTGGGATCTCGCGTTTAAGGGGACGCTAGCACAAACGCGTTAGAAACATGCAGTACACTCTAGTAAGGGGGGAGAGGCCACAGCGTCTTACGCAGCCCCTTACACACGCCGGAACGCGCACCGCGTTTGCCGACGCCATCACATGACTGCTGAAAGAGTATAAGGCGGAGAGGCCACAGCGTCTTACACCAGCTTCTTATACCCCTGTCACACGGGCACTTTCAAGGTCCTTTGAACTAAAGCTTCTTTACTGGAAAGGAGCGGGCGCGCTGTCACACGGGCGCGCGGAGGGAGCATTAGTTGAAAGGAGCTTCAAGCTAAGGGAGTCCGCGCTTGTCCCTTGAGGCTCTAAAGGACTACCCTCGTTCGCAGGTGGCAGACTGCAGAAAAACATGTTTTACCTTAGAGCCAATCCAACGCGCTTTTATTTAATAAAAAGCACGTTTCACGGTATAATAGAAGTTATAAACCATAAAAGCTCTCCCGATAGACACAGTCTGTCATATGTCGCCTGAAAATCGCACAGCTTGAGGGCAGATGCACTGTAGCGGTGACGTTGTGGTCAGCTGCTGGTGTGGTGTGGCTAGCTGGGCCTGGGTCTACTGCCCATTCGAGAACATGCGTAATGTGCCGGTGCATTTCTAGCTGTCGGGCAAACGTCAGCTAAGTATTCGAATGTTGTTATCGGCGTAAGGTGATACCATAGAGCATGTTTTCCTTCAGAAGATTCGGCACATGGCGCTAAACTGGGCGCTACGATGAATATTTGATCCTCACACGCTGAGTGTTTCGCGGCACATGTTTGGAGACTTTGCGATTGAAAACCATCGAGAACAGCAACAAAAACGGAATCGAAGCACGCATAGCCGGAGAAATACGGTGTACACAGCGGCGCACTGCTACCACTACGTCCGTGTTTGGCGAATTATTTCCATTACTTTTAGGTGTTCACTTTGTTTTATCAGTGTCCAAAAACAAAATACTTGATAAGAAAAAGCAGAAAAAAGCACGCACAACTAATTTAGAGGGTCATCGGAGCCGTATTATTTTTTTTTTTTTTTCATTTCCGAGCGATAGAAGCGCCAAGCGTACGTTGTGGCTTTTGTTAAAAGCTTCAACGGAAACCGTGTAGCACCGACTCAGCTCCCTTGAGCTGATGTTCCTTCGAAGTCGCTATGCTCCTTTACCTCAAAGGAGCTTCGGTATGCCCGTGTGACTGGGGTATTACACGCGCCGTAACGCGCTAGCACAAACCCATCATCATCGTTAGAAACGGACAGTCTTTCGCTCTCTCTCTCTCTCTTTCTGTCTCTCACACAAGACAGCAGATGGAAGAGTGAGAGAGCTCGCGCGCCGGGAGGAACGCGCCGAGGGCGAGCGCGAGCCTCCCGGCGCGCGAGCTATCGAGCGCAATCCTAGAACGAGGTGGTTACGACTACAAGGGACGAACGACCCACGTCTTAAGGAGCTTCGCCCCTAAAATGTAAATTGTATGCTAAGGCAACCAAGCCGCAGTAGCAAATGAACATGGTTGCGTTGCCACGCACGTCAGATATAGTGGAGATAGGAGAGTTCTTGAGCAAGTGTGATGCTGAGATACTTAAAAGAAGAGGCTTTTTATACTGTGCTGCATTTATCGCGCTCGGAAGCTATTATTTGATCCCCTCGTGCTAAAAGCCATTACTATGCGCTTAGTGGAGCGCATTATCCTTTTTTACGCCATCGGCGATTAAGTGAGGTCTTCTTGAAGAGGCTGGTCGTCAGTGTAACTGTGAATGTCGAAGATGTATAATACAGTCAGCCATATGAATGCAGGGTGATGCGTTATTGGGGAAGCCGTTAAAGGAAGAGTACGGACCAAGTACGCTCCCCTATCGTGCACCCGAGGAAACATAGGAAACGGCGAAAAAAAACTTGTTAATGATGGCGAATCGCGGCTTGTTGGAGAGGAAATTGGGGATCCATGATAATGTCAGTGGAATAAGTTTTATTTCTGATAGCTTGATTAAGAGGCGATAAGGAGCTATGCTGTCAACTTCTTTAGAAAAATCAAGAGGTATACAGTCTGCAAGTTTCAGTAACAAATGGCAAACTGCCGTTCATTCCGATAGATTCACATCGCATGACAAACGTCTTCTAAACCCATGCTGCTTAGAGAAAAAATGTTACTGTATTCTAGGTGGTTCTAGACATATGACTTAATATCGTCTTCCATCAATTTACAATAAATGCACGCTAAATATATCCGGGGTCGGTATTTCTCAAGTAGGTTTCTGTCGCTGTTATCAAACATGAGTACAACTTAGGCGGTTATCCAAAGAGCCCGAATCGTTCAAGATACTGAACAATGGTGAAGACCCCTTTGCTAAATACCGAGACCATATTTTTCAATACTTTCGAGTACATGTTATCGATACGTGCTGAAGTGGATGGTTTGAGATTATTAAATTTGTGCACAAGGCAGTCAGTTGTGATATCTACTGACCAGAGGCTGGTGACCAGATCCCTTAGAAGGGGCACATCATCTATCTGTCTTGTCGTGATTGTATTAGCAGAAACCATTGTGAAATTCTTGAAACAATGCCTTAAAAAGCACCAGCTCTGTCCTTACCAAAGTACGCTACCGCGCACGTTGGGGAAAATTCAGTAATTATACTGGTCTCAAAGGTTGTACGTTGCGCCTCCAGCCAAACTCAGAATAAATGAATGTGAGCACTGATTTGAGCAGTTAGGCACGCAAAGTTTGAATGTCAGCTGGAGTGCTGCTTTCGAGCACCTGTACGAATATGAATCCACCAATTGACGTCTTTGCTGGTACAATGACTGCAATTTTCGTGAAGCATGAAATTGTTGTGCTAAAAGACGCCCTCCTTGACACCCACCCAGCACAACTTCAAGGAAACGTGGCTGCATTGATTCTGTTCTTTTGCTTTTTCAGGCTTACGAAAAAGATTACTCTCGCCAAGAGCTGTCCTTTTCGTACTGCACAAGCGTACTTCTTTGATGCCAAGAAGATGGTTTCTTTATCTTGCTTTTGCCGTTGGGAGCTTTTCCGTCTGAAAGTTACTGGACCGAGACGATCGATCTCGCTGTTGATGCACGAGCCCTCTAAACTTTCCATTTAGCTGCTTTCTGTGCTTGCGAGTATTTTATTATGTGTTACCTCATCCTCTCAACCACGCACTCACACGGCCGGTAAGTTGGAAGCCATCAAAAATACATACTTGGTGCTCCAGCTCACGTAACTATACTCACTTGTCGCAGTTTATGCAGTTGGCATCTCTCATTGCGCTGTACGCAGCCTGAAGCTTTCCCGCTGCGCACCGGCCATCAGAGGGGATAAGGACGGCTGCATTTCTTGTGACGCACGCAGCCATTCCGAAGATGTTGGAACGACGTTGTGGGGCTACTGCGGCTGTCAGCGAAGACGCAAGCAATAATAGCAAGCAGGACAAGGTGGGATCTCTCATCGTGTGGCTGTCCTGGTGCCTCAACGCTGCTCAAGGATTTCCTGAGATGCTTAGCAGGACAAGGGCGGCTTTATATGTTTCAGAGTGCGCGGCAACTCGGGTTGCGTGGTCGACGAAAGCTGTCGGACGCGCGGGACGTTTTTTCTTTTATTTTTTCACTTGCTCCTTCGGGTACATTTGAGATGGAGGGTTTTTTTCCAAAGATTACGTACTATCCAGACAGCCGCGGTCAACGGGACACCCCAGCGACGGACGTCAAGTGGCGCTCCACTTTCCGGAATGATTACGCTTGTCGCCTTTCCGTCGACAAAAAAGGCATGCGCTTTTTTAGGCATACGCTTCCACATGCCCGCGATATGAAGCACGGCGCGTGCTGGAATCTTCAGAAGAGCGTGGCCAGTGATTAGAGCAAAGTACTAGCCGCATCAACCGAAATGGTAATGCTCACCAGCTGCGTCTATTACACTTCTTTTATTCCGCATGATAGAGTGAACACACGAGGCACTAATTAAAAAAACGCAGTCATCTTGATATTACCTTACTCTCTCACTGATCCCCACGTATCATTCCTGATTTCATTACGCCAGTTCGTTCACAGCCATACTCGACTGCGCATTCATTCTTGGCGATACACACACACACACACACACACATATATATATATATATATATATATATATATATATATATATATATATAGCAGTCATGCTGGGGAATAGGCCGGAGGCGTGAAGGCAGAGATGAGTAGTAGACCCTCGGAATTGGCAACAAAAATGCGGAAAGCGTTCCGCATTTTTGCGCCAATTCCGAGGGTCTACTACCCATCTATATATATATATATATATATATATATATATATATATATAGGCTACAGCATTGTGCGTCATTTTCAGGTAAAGCGTTTTGATAATAGCGAAATAATAAATACATTTGTCTAACTGGAAACAGCGAATCCTTAATTCCTGACAAGGTTGCGCGCCCATTAAACTGCTTTGTGGTCATGAGGCACGCTGTGGTGGTGGGCTTCAAAATTCCCGCATCTAGTGTTAATCAATTAACGTTCACTGCTAACGGACCCTGCATTCTCCATCAGCATTCTCCATCAAAATTTGACCGGGTCGAACCTGCATCTATCGGGTATAAGCAGCCGAGCATCGTAACCTATTTACCAACCCGGTGGTTGAAAAAGTGCTGTACAATCAAGAGGCGTGTGGTATTTGTTGCGGACGGAATGCCCGAAGCCAACGAATCACAACCTCACAAATCGGCGCTCGCATCCGCGGCCAAGTGTGAAGGCGCCATTAGGGCGAGCTCCGACCTCCGAGCGACCGTCTCTGGTGACACGCAATATGCACAGAATAAAAACATAAAGAAGACAACGCAGCAGCCGCAGAAAAAGAAGATGGAGGCCGCTGATACGGCGAAAAAGAAGAAGACGTCGAGAAATCAAAGACACTAACGAACAGCTTAGAATTTCAGCGCCTGAAGTACTCCTAGCCAAATATGTCAAATATGTCAAACATAGCCAATATGTCAAACAAGAGCAATTGAAGTAGCAATCACTAGACTGCGTTGCCGAATACCATATCTAAGCTTTTATTTACACAGAGCTGACCTGGCATCTTCAACAAACTGTTCCTTATCTGGAGTTCACGAGACAATAGAACATCTTATTTCTTGTAAGCGCTTTGAACGTCTCCCTGAGATGACCATACATAGTGTGTTGTGCCTCATCAGAGTAGGCTTAAGCGTTCCATCTTTGGGAGCCTTTCGTAGTCTTGACCTTTGGTCACAGTAACAGGAGGGTTGGCAATGGCTTGCAAGAGTGTATAAAGGGTTCAAAAAGATTTAGGTTATAGACAGTCTGTTTGATTATTTCAGTTTTATTTATTTTACGTGATTTTAAAACCATAATTACTCTATGCTTCGGCTTGTTCGTTCCTCCAAAAATTATACCTGCTTCCTTCTTTTTTTTTCTAATCACCTTGACAATCTCCGATTTTTCAACATATTTTAAATTGCCCAACATTACTGAGCGTTTGCCGGTTCTTTCATTCTTCTACCTGCCCATTCAATTTGGCCTACTTCTACATCTAGCTCTACAAAGAAGACCCAGAAGAGGAGCAGGTGACCACAACAAAGAAAAAGAATAAACGGATAACCATGAAGATGAAGAGAAAGAAGAAAAAGCAGACGAAGGAAGATCGAGAGTTTCTTTTTTTCCACTATATTACATCACGTTCCTGAATACCTCTTTGCTGTGCCTTTTCTCTGATTACCGCATTCCTAAATTTAAAATTTTTTTAGCACCCAATGCTTGGCCAGTCCCCCACATTGGGCATGAGCCATACATTGCCAGGTGAACAAGAACGAGAGTTGGGGAGTGTGACAATCAAGAAGAGTCAGTGACAAGAAGAGGGGTGGGTATTTACTCCGGCACACTAAAGTGGTCCTTTTAACTTAGACTGCCAGATTTTACACTTATCTTCCAGGCTGAAGTTATGGGAAAATTATTCTAGCTTTACGCAAACTTCCATCACATATATCTTTGGTGGTTATACTGACGGACTCTCTATCTGTGTGTGCCGCCCTGTCGTCTCCAAAGTCGACTTGTCGTCGAGAATTTCAAGCACATATGCCCAAACATTTTGTATGGGTGTCAGGCCACGCAGGAATAGCGCTAAGCGAAGCAGTGGACACACTGGCGGCAGCATCAATTCAAGGTCCAGTCTTGAAGGTTCTGAATCGCTCCTCATTTAATAACGTTGCAAGATGGCGAAAATTTTCTAATCAAAGGGACCATGGAAAATCTCATGTTCTAAGCACTAACGACTTTCGGCACCTTCGATTTTTTTGGTCGAGCACTTGGTGCAACACAAGGAAATTCGAGGTTTCATTAACTAAATTACACTGCAGGGTACCACAACTAAATTTTTATGTGCACTGGTCTGGTTCCGCTGCATCCTCCCAACGGTCATATTGTAATCAACCAGAAACAATATTTTATTTATTTTATTTATTCAATACTGTGGGCCTTTCAGGCCTATACAGGAGAGGGCATACAAAATACAGAGGGCTTCATATTGCTACGGCACATACGCGAGTATGAGCTATTTCATGGTGTGACCAGAGAAGACGACGACGAAGCGACCACCTAACGCTGGCTGTTCTTGTTGTGCACAGTTACGGCAGTGCTTGTAAATACAGCTGTACATAGCCTTGTTTGTGCGTAACATCGTGGTGGAGGTGCGGGGTGGCGGCGCCGTTTCGTCAGAAGCCATCTTGGGAGCTTCAAGAAAGCGGCCGCTGCGAAGCTCCGTGGCGAGGTCAAGGATCGCGCACCTCCACCGGAAACAAGTGGGTAGCGGTGGCGACAGATTACGCCACGCGCTATGCGATCACCCGCGCACTACCGACCAGCTGTGCCACTGATGTTGCGGATTTCCTGCTGCGCGACGTCATCCTCCATCATGGTGCTCCGCGACAGCTACTCACTGACCGTGGCCGTAACTTTCTGTCCCAGGTAATCGCCGACATCCTCCGTTCTTGTTCCACTCAACACAAACTGACCACTTCATACCACCCCCAAACCAACGGTCTCACCGAGCGCTTAAATCGCACCATTACAGACATGCTGGCTATGTACGTTTCCGACGATCATCGCGACTGGGACGTCGTGCTTCCTTACATCACATTTGCGTACAACTCCTCTCGTCATGACACTGCTGGATTTTCGCCGTTTTATCTGTTGTACGGACGAGAACCCGCTTTACCTCTGGATACCATACTCCCTCCGTCGGCCGCTGCTACCACTGAGTATGCCCATGAAGCCATTGCACGCGCAGATCACGCTCGCCAGCTTGCCCGTGTTCGGCTTATGGCGTCACAAGGCAGTCAACAGCGTCGCTACGATGCTCGACATCGTGAAGTATATTTTTCGCCTGGTCAACTTGTCCTCCTATGGACTCCATGCCGCCGTGTGGGCTTATCCGAAAAGCTCCTTTCCCGATACGCGGGACCGTACCGCGTGTTGCGCCAAGTGACTCCTGTGACGTACGAAATTGCTCCTGTCTCGTCCACGCAGGCCGATCTCAACTCATCCAGCGACGTCGTTCATGTCTCACGGCTCAAGCCTTACCACTACACTTCTGACGACACCTTTTAGCCGCTCCGAGACGGAGCTTCTGCCGCCGGGGGTCATGCTACGGCACATACGCGAGTATGAGTACAGCTGTATTTACGGCAGTGCTTGTAAATACAGCTGTACATAGCCTTGTTTGTGCGTAACAATATCAAGAAAGAAAAAAAGAGCGAAAATCTGAAGTACAAAGCAACCATATCGGTGACAACAAAAAGCACTGACTGAACTGTGAAAGAAAAAAAGAAAACCTATCACACATATCGAAAACAAATAAGAAAGGACAATGAAAAGGTTATATCCGATGAACGTAGGAGCATGAAAGGCACCTAGAAAAAAGCTGTTCAACATGTGTAACCATGTGCGAATACAGGAGCGGCACATTGTTTTTGCCTTGATTTGCACCAAAACCGGTGAACCTGTTGAAATGTCTCTAAATGGGATTCCACTAGCGACAAAAAAATTAATCTAGTGATTGTGCACTGAAGACGTCGTCGGGCAGGTCGTTCCATGTCTCTATAACTGAGGGAAATAAATGAGTGCTTAAATGTGTTACAACGTGACAAGAATGGGCGCAAGCACTTCCCGTTGTTAGTTCTGCTGGAGTGACGGTTCGGGGTTTATAGGTATTCGTCATTATTTATATTTAGTAAGGTGTTCGAGAGAAGAAAAAGAAACATCATACAGGCTAGCTGTCGTCGGCTAGCGACAGTTGCGACACGCGCTCGAAAACGCTGTGCGGAAACACTATCCTGCCTGCCATACTTTGAATCTTCAAGCCCTATTTTCAATTTTTTCTACTGCATCAGCCATGTTCTTCTGGTGCGGGTTCGACACTTTCCCTACATATTCTAGGATGGGTCTAATTAGTGTTTCTATGCTGTTAGTTAAAACTGGGGAGAAGTGCCAGAGAGTTTTCGCCTTAAAATCCTAGTAGTGTGAATTCTCGTGCAGAAATCTGATCGATATGGGCATTCCACTTTAAAGATTGCGTTATTGGGACCCCCAAATAATCTACGGTATTAAGGTGTTTGATGTCTGCCCCGGAAAGAGGGTAGTTGAAGTGAAGTGGTGCCTTTCTGTGTGTAATAGTAATACACATGGTTTTATCTGTATTAACTTGCATGCCATGTTTTTCAGACCATCTTCCAATGTTCTGTAAGGATTGGTTCAGTTTTACCTCGTGTTCTCTTTTTTTTTTTTTAGTAGGAGAGTTTATGACGCAGACGTCTGCGAAGAGCCTCATTGTAATACCTGGTTCCATAGCCCTATAAATGTCATTGACGTAGATGAGGAAGAGTGTTGGTCCTAGTACGGAACCCTGGGGAACGCCAGAAAACACGCCGGCGCGGTCAGACTCAGCATTATTAAAGGAAACGTACTGGGTACGATTCGAGAGATAAGCAGCAATCCAACAGACTATTTTCGAGTTAACGGCGAATGATTCAAGTTTTTGTATGAGTAGTGCGTGCAGAACGCAGTCGAATGCCTTAGAGAAATCAATGAATATTGATTGCATCTATCTGTTGCCTAGGATTCACAGCAGTGGCAAAATCATGAGTTATTTCTAAAAGTTGTGTAGCGGTCAAAAGCTTTCTTCGAAAATCGTGTTGATTGGAACAAAGCAGATTATTATCTTCTAGGTAGTTCATCAGCGCTTTATTTATGATATGCTCCATTAGTTTACAACATGTGCTTGTCAGTGATATTGGCCTGTAGTTGATTATGAGTTGTTTGCTCCCACTTTTATGAATAGGAATCATCTAATAGAATGTTTAGGAATAGGAATCATTTTGTAATAGAATGTTGTATATATGAACACTGTTGTTTAATGTTGTATATAAAAACCCATTCCAAACCATAGACTGTAGTTTGACGTAACCACATTACTCTCCCTGGGGGCGTCGGCACTTGGTACTGAAATAAAGCTGTATGTGATGCCGTATTTAAGTTTTTGTTGAAAACGAAAAGGCTTCCCTGCTAATTTATTTGTTTTTCTTTACATAAAATGCCATAATCTTTTTAAGTCATAACTGATTATGTAAACACAATGTGGCTCTTTTGTGATAACTACCTCGTAAAAGAAAAATCAAGATAAACACTCTCTATTCAATTTTGTTACAAAATCTCAGGCTAGCTTTCCCCTTCTTCTACATTTCTTTTTCTTTTTTTCTTCTTTCGATTTCCTCCTATCCTTCTGCGTCCGCGCGATTCACGGCCGGTCCCATTTAGTGACTTGCGGCAAACTTCCAGGTGAAAACACAAACAAAACAAAGTTGGGGAGCAGAAGGAATGAAATAAGACTGAAAGGGAAGAATGAGGGCGCAAGCAGCCATATCTAGCTTACGTCGCCACTGTGCGGCGTCCTGGAGGAGATATTTTCCCGGGACACATTCAAGTGCACCTTGACAAAACACCTTCCAATCACGCCATACGGTATGAAACTGTTTTGTCCAGAATGACGATTGCATGCCTTAACAAGAGCTGCGTTTAACCTGCCCAAACGAGCCATGGTTATAAGCCGCTCCCGTAGAGGGGGCTCCGCAGTATTTTTAACCACCCGAGGGTTACTTAATAGGCGCCTAAATTGGCATTAGGTAACATGTACCTTTGCTTTTCTCCTCGATCCTAACGCGTCGTAAGTAGGAACCAGATATCGTGCGATTAAAGGCGAGGGAAGGCGCTTAGTTTCCCTGGTGTAGTGCCTGACGGGCGCTCCTAGCAATCTGTAACCTATCCGCCCAATAGCCCCTGTGCTGTTTGCTGTTTAGCTAGAGCCCTATTGTTTGAGAATTAATAATCAGGGTATAGTACATGGTCTCAGGCAGATGACGGCTGAGGTCGTTTTTGGCCTACGCTGATGATATTGCTGTTTTTTGTAAAAACAGAGGAAACATTTGTGCACGAAGCTGTGAGCATAGCGAACAAGTACCGCGAGTCGCCTGGCACTACAGTTACCTGGGCTAAGAGCTCGCGTTTGTGGCACGGTGGTTGGGATGAAATGCCAGACGTTTTTTTAAAACGTGAACTGCAGTTCCGTGCCGGCGAAGTATCTCGGAGCGCCAATGGACATTATAATATATATATATATATATATATATATATATATATATATATATATATATATATATGTGTGTGTGTGTGTGTGTGTGTGTGTGTGTGTGTGTGTGTGTGTGTCCATCCCAGCGAATATTGCAATGCCGAGAGAGAAAACTTGAGTGATAAAGCAACGGAAACAGGGAAGTGGGGAACTTGTAAATCTTTGCGCGGTTCACAGTGTGTAACATGTTCTTAGCAGGAGAAATTTCGTGTGTGGTTCAGGTTATGTACATAACGCGTATAACCGTTGAGGAAATTATAGACTGCCATTTTTTTTTTGGTGCTCTGCTTTGAACGCACCAGCCGAACAAACCTGTTCCGCTCAGTGAAAGCGGGTGGGCTGGGATTAGCCCATGTGTTGCTAAGGCAGATAGTTTGAAAAATTATTTTTCTACGATAGCAGAGGCGTGTTTGGTTGCGTACTCTTCTGCAAGCAAGATTATGTTGTTACCTACCCGAATATTTTATTCATGGTCTGGCCGTTTGGACAACGTAGTCAAGGGGGTGGCATGTCCATAGAGCCAATGGGGACGGTTTTTGTTTTTTCACGACGGTGGCGGCACCTGGGAGTCGCGGTAAGCGATTGGATTGCTAAATCCTGTTTGAGGCGAGCCATTCCAAAAGGGAGTCTAATATGGTCGCGCCATGGCGCTCGCGAGCTCGGGTCGGTTGCTCGCGCTACTTCTATCGACGATTTCTGCATTCTGGTGACTAATTGCCCCAGCACTGTTTTCCCGTGTAATTGCCTGTTTATTTACGCGGTGCGTGTGTTTGTAGCTGGACGAAATGTGGCGAGGGACCCCTCGCCTGCCCTCGCGGCTGCCTGGCTTGTGAACATAGTAAGTGTATAAATACCTGTTGTCTGCCGGAATGGTGTAGAAGTGGTCGCTGCTCCTGCCAGATGCATCGTACGATTTCGCGTAGCAGTACCTATGCGCCATAATAGCTCTCAGTACTTCGCGCCTTCGCGTTTCTACAGCGCGCTCGCGGTCGTCGAGTTGTCTGCTACGATCGTCTGAAGCGAACGAACGAGCGTCGGTGCTGGCGGCGCTGGCGGAGGCGCGCCGAATCATGTTTGTAAAACTTTTATATCAAATGATAATTTGTGCTGCTCGTTGCTGCTAGTATTTTTTATTAAGGAACAAGTTTTTCTTTAGTACTGTGGTCATACAGTTTTTTTTTCATTAGGGTTAGCTGACTTTTGTTTACCGCGGATACCAGGTTCGCTGCAATCGTTTCGACGGTGGCGCCATCTGATACCGCAGACGCTCAACTGGCCACGTGCCAAGGGCTTGACGTAGCCTCGTCAACGGTTGCAGAGTGCTGCTATTGCTGCTGCACTACGCAAAATGAAGAACGCACCCGCAAAACAAGCCTTCATTCTCTCAGACTCCAAGTCGGCCATTCTACAGCTCTCTCTTAGAACCCCTCGAAAACAAGCCTCCGTTCTTTCAGACTCTAAGTCAGCAATTCAACAGCTCTCTCGTGGAACCCCTCCAAACAAGTTCCACAGACAATCGTTAGTATCACTAAAAAAAGCGCCCCAACAAGGAATTGCGATGACTTTCCAGTGGATACTTTAGCATGTTGGTATCAACGGCATGGAAAGAGCAGATGCCGTGGCCAACGAAGCACTTTCAACTACTAACGATAAGAGCTCCTGTTAATCAGATGTTAGCAAAACAGACAATTCGTGGCCATCCCCGTTCTTTATGGAAGCCACCACAGCAGCCTTGTGTTACGAAAGGACTTAGCCGCGGCGAGTCAACTCTGCTGTAGAGTGAGAACGGGGTCAGCGTGGACTCCCGCATGGTCTTTCAAAGTTATGGGCGCTGCTTCGCCATCGTCCACGGAGTGCAATGAAGCGGCAGCCATTAACCGCCACATCTGGTGCTGCAAGAGCTTTTGCCCTGAGAGAAACGCACTCATGGACAACATGAAAAAAAAGAAGGTTCCCACGCGCGTGTTCTGAACAAATTACATATCCGGAAGGTACACGGACGGTTCGCAAGATGGTGTCGCCCATGCTTCTAACATTTTTTCATCAGACAGGATTGAGTGACACGTGGTGACGCATGCGACAAGGACAGAGACGCTCGGCTGGAGTAACTGCCGGCCAGATCTGCCAGGCTAACACCGCCTGCAGCCACAAGATCACCATCACCATCACGAAATTTTGTTATAGCTTGCTCTTGTGCTGCGCGCAAGGGTACACAGGTTTATCTGCGTGAAGTATCAGCTTTTAATGTATTAAAAGTACATTTTAGCAGCGAAGTTGCTCAACCTAAATGCGAAATCTCTGTCGCGCCACTTTTAAGAGCTAAGCTGTTCAAGCTAACCGTAATTCGTCAGTCATCACGCAATGCCACGTGACATTGCGTAACCTATTTAGGCAGGAACCTGTCACGTGACATTGCGTTACGTGATGTTGGCGGAAGCTAGGCACGTGAAATTTCGTTATGTGATTTTAGCGGGAACTTGTCACATGACATTGCGTTGCGTGATTCCGTCAAGAACATGTCACGCGACATTTCGTTACGTGATTTTGGAGGTAATATGTCACATGAAATTGCGCGATTTTGGCGGGAACATGTCACGTGGTTTGGGTGATGACGTGTCATGTTTCTGCCAAGAACCACTCAAGATAATGCCATGTGACATATGCTCCCGCCAAAACGCCACAAGAATATCAAGGGACCTGTTTCAGTGAACTATCGGTCAGCTTCGCTGTTCGCTGGCCTTGCGCAACGTAGCGGAAGCTGCACACCTTTTAAATGCGGAGCATTTCTTAGTCGCACGATGTCGCGCTTCGGCGTCGGCGGCGCCGGCGCCGTCCACACCCCCACTGCGCATGCTCGGCTCGTCTCGTGCCGGCCCAGGAAGACAACCGCAAAACTGTCGCTCCAGGCGGGCGTTCAGCAAGCCGAGCATGCCCAGTGGGGGTGCGGACCTCTCCCCCGTACTCCTCTCCCTCGAACGCGGGCGGTGTGTATATAAGCGGCGGAGCGCGCGTTCGGAATTCAGTCAAGGGCGTCTTTACTTGGCTTTCGCTTGACTTGACGCTTTGCTTAAGAATAATAAAGACGAAATAACAATTAAGCATTCCCAAACCATACCCAATTACGCAACATTCACGCGATACCCCCACCACTCTGCGACGCATTTACTCGAGTTCCCCCCGTGGGAAGATGCGGGCGTAATTTTTTTCCTTGGAGTGCCTTAGCGACGTAACAAAAATGCAACTGTACAAGGATCTTATCGATGTTATGCTACCGGTTGCTATGTATCACACGATGTGTTGATTAGGCCTGGCAAAAGACGTTCTTAAACGAGGGAAAAGAATGGTAGTATGCCCACCAACGAAAGCTTTCTTTTTCACATACATACCACTTCCCGCTAAACAGCGGCTACAAGATAAGGGCGTGTTTCTTCCGTGGTCTGTTAACTGCTTGTTCCATCAAAAAAAACCTGAAAGTATGGAACCTATATATTTGTATTTAGAGCATGCTTTATTTCATTTTGATTTCCTACAGCGCAATTTAAAGAAAGACCTGCCCTTGAAACCGTACGGAATTCGTTTTTTACTGGTTAAATTATGCGAGTATAGCACACCATATAATATGTTATTCTGCGAACTATGCACGCCATATGAAAAAATGCGTATGGTTGTGGCTGTACGGCACGCCGACGTTAACGCACACCGCAGTCGAGAATATTTTATGGACAGTATGGCTTACACTAAAGATGTGAGCAGTTCAGATGAAGAACAGTAGGAATGGTTCTCTGTGCTTTATGATATTGAATATCTTAGCGTTTTTGTTAAACCACGGCAAACAAAGTATTTCTGGCGGTTTTTATTCATGTTGTTGTTTTGTGGTGTTTTACGTCCCAAAACCAGTTCTGATTATGAGAGACGCCGTAGTGGAGGGCTCCGGAAATTTCGACCACCTGGGGTTCTTTAACGTGCACTGACATCGCACAGCACACGGGCCTCAACATTTCGCCTCCATAGAAATGCAGCCGCCGCGGCCGGGATTCGATCCCGCGACCCTCGGATCAGCAGCCGAGTACCTTAGCCACTAGACCACCGTGGCGGGGCTTTTTATTCATTGTTATTTATTATCTATGTAGTGTGGCCCCGCCACGGTGGTCTAGTGGAGTGTCTATATGGTACCCGGCTCCTGATCCGGAGGTCGCGGGATCGAATCCCGGCCGCGGTGGCTGCATTTCGATGGAGACGAAATGTTGAGGTCCGTGTACTGTGCGATGTCAGTGCACGTTAAAGAACCCCAGGTGGTCAGAATTTCCGGAGACCTTCACTACGGCGTCTCTCATAATCAGAGATGCTTTTGGGACGTTAAACCCCAGAAATCAATCAATCTATGTAGTGTGTTATTGCTTGTCTTGTAGGTTATTCTGTGTACAAGCTGCGTCTTCCTATGAATGATGTACCAAAAAGTTTCCGTGGTGGAGTTGTAACCTGCGCTACACACGTTCAAGGTCCTAGGTTCGATCCCGTGAGGAAACAGAGCGGCGCGTTCCTTCTATGTTCCTCTCTTCAATAATATTCCGGAAGCAGAAAATGTGGAATGAAAGATGGAGTAGATAACTCAATTCCCTTAATGTGATTCCACTTCAGGTCACCTTGGTGTACGGACCTGGCTGACACGGGCTCCGTCGGAGCGACTTCAGCGACCGCCCCGCAGGGCTGCAGTTTTAGGCTCTTTGCTGACGAAGATACCAATTTCCAGGTACTACTCCCTGAACTACCAACAGTACGACTAGTTAGAAATACCGTATTTCTACACGCCGACGTACGTGCAAGGTTTCGCGCACGGAAGATACGTCCGCGCGGAAGATTTCCGTACGGACTGCAGTTTTATCACGAAGCAGTTGCTCTGAACGTTAACAAAAACTGTAAGTCGAGTTTAAAATGCTAAATGTGGTTATGTGCTCATGAACTTAATCACCGCGTTGTATTCCAGTGATTACCAGCCCACTGTGGAATACAAGGAAACGTTCGGGCCGACAGTGCTGCCAGAACAGCCCATGGAACTAAAACACCACTAACAGCCATACGCCTTTCAAGAAAAGATGCGGCGACTATGGTATCGACATTTGCCTGGAATCAGCAGCGACACTTCTGGTGTGATCCAGGACATCAGTACGGACCACTACACGCCATTGACCCAGCCTGCAGCTTCCACGTACCCCAAGGTTTAGCAGGCGAGATGAGGCGTGCTTTTTTTTGTTTTTGTGGGGTTTTACGTCCCAAAACCAGTTCTGATTATGAGAGACGCCGTAGTGGAGGGCTCCGGAAATTTCGACCACCTGGGGTTCTTTAACGTGCACTGACATCGCACAGCACACGGGCCTCAACATTTCGCCTCCATCGAAATGCAGCAGCCGCGGCCGGGATTCGATCCCGCGACCCTCGGATCAGCAGCCGAGTACCTTAGCCACTAGACCACCGTGGCGGGGCGAGATGAGGCGTGCGTTCACCGATTAAGACTTAATGTAGCATACACGAGAGATTATAAGCACAAAATACAACAGTCTGATTCTCCATTGTGCTCCACATGCAACACACGAGAGGACATTGAACACGTCCTGTGCAACTGCCAGCGCTACGAGTCGGATAGAAAGACTCTGAAGGCAGCGCTTCACTTGCCACACGGTACGACCTTGGAGCTGCGGCATCTCCTAGGCCCGTGGCAAGACAGCGCCTGCGGACTACGTAGCACCAAGGCGCTGATAGCGTTTCTACGGGCAACATGCCTCAATGAAACGCTGTAAACTGAGTTATAGTGTATATATGTATATATGAGTGTGTGAGTAAGTGTGACCGTATGTACGTGTGGTGTTAGGCGTGATCACTGTAAATATCATAATGGCCGCTAAGTACCTGGAGTAGCAAGTCAGGCCAGGTACCAGGCTAACATCTCCGGATTCATCAATAAAATGTTCTCTCTCTCTCTCTCTCTCTCTCTCTCTCTTGATATTCACTATATAACGTAACTATGAACAGTGTATTTAGAAAAAGGAATCCGAGTTGCCCCAATGAACGTACGCGGCCTCGCCTGGAGAGGAACATGTACCAGTTGAGCCGAGTATGCGCTGGAAATGAACTTCATATTGTCGCTGTACAAGAGACGAAAGTAGAAAGCGAGGAGCGAGCAATGAAAATGACAATATTTTTAGAACATACTGTAACGGGTGCATAGCGTGTCATGCCTTCGGCACGGCTGGTGGTTGGGCTGTGTTAGTGCGAAACGGTATTGGGCATAAATGAACAGAGTGCCACTACGATCGAAAGCTTGCGATTGATCATAAATGCTTGCTTCAGCGCACAAAAAACGACATGGACGCAGGGAAGAATACACACAAGCGCTTGCGATTCATCGCACTTCGCTTTTCTTTTAGCGAATCGTAGTGGAAGGTTATTTGTACATATGGGCCAAATGATATCAACGAAAGGGAGCATTTTTTCGCCAGTCTAGAGCAATACCTTCGTTGCGACAAGCGCATCATCGTCCTGGGTGACTTTAATTGCCTGTGTTGCGTGTAAGATTGCGGAAAACGCACTACAGCACGTGACAAGAGCGCAATGCCTTTGACTAATTTAGTGAGCGATTAGAACCTAGAAGATGTTGGTAGCCTTTTGGCCAGTACATTTCAGCAGAAATTTACGCATGATAAGCAAGATAGCCAAGCAAGACGTAACAGAAATTGTATCACGTTAGATCTTGCGCCTTTATGTGATAGCTATCCTGTACAACCAGCCTCACTTGCCTACCACAGCATAGTATGGTTTGTGTTAGGAGCCAAGGCAAGGAAGCTAAGGTTTGATAGGCGCTTTATAAATTAAATGAAAAGCTCCTGAGTGATGCCAGATTTTTTGGGGATGTCAAGGACTTGTTGGGCTAGAGTGCATCGCACGTAGAAGTATGGGAGAATCCCAAGGTCCACGTGAAAGTGGTAGCCGCTGGAATAGGAACTACTAGACGTTAAGTAAAAAAAATGAATGTAAATGACCATAAGAAGGAACTCAATACTTTCTATTCATGGACAGTGACATACCTGCAAAATATCGCGAAGAAATTCGAACAATAAAAGCCGAACTGGAAGCTATCAACAAAGCCAAATACAGAGCAGCGGTTATTAGAGCACGGGCTGAAGTACACTCTGCTGGTGTAACTCCGAAGAAACGTGCCATTGCTGATGTGAAAAATATGCGCAAAAAATGAAATTAAATGGATTAGTTTCCGCGGTGATGCTACCGCGGACACTAACTTGATAAAACAGAGCTTTACAAAGCAAGGCAGAAGGGTGGATAACCGGGCCATTTGGTGTACATTCCTGGAGATAAATAGGCAAACACGCAGTGAACGTAGAGAGAAAACATATAAGAGCTCAGACTGAAAGTCAAGTTTATTGACACAGTACATATATACACATACAGGTGGGGGGGGGAGAGGTTGCAACGATAAGCAGACAACAAAAACAGTGTATCAGTAAAGCTACGTGCCATCTATGAATCAAAGTTCACATTCAAAAAGCGAAATTGATGGCGAACGGATGCATATTCCATTCTTTTTCTAACGGCCAAGGTCCTCGGCTCGATCCCGAGCAAAAAGAGAGCGTCGCGTTTCGTGATTTTAAAAAAGACGATAGTCTTTCTTAGGATACTTGAACGCAGAAATTTTCATCTGTCTGTTTGTCTCTCACAGAATTCAGCCACCCGGCCAAAATTTAAGCAAAGCCTAACACCCAGTCATCTTGAACTGGTAGCTGCCTTCATACTTGTGAACATTGTCGATGAAAAAGCAAATATTACGCATATCTGAGGCGCAACATCAATAAGTAAGCATTAGGTAGTGTGTTCGTTTAGTAGAAAATACATAGATACGTAATTCTAAAGACCCTAGTGTTTGTTAGACTGCGCTAGAAATGCGACGCTATGCACGAAAAAGGCCTCTGCCGACGATTAGTTGCTGCCACCTGGCAGTTGCCAAGGGATTCTGCACAAGCTCATGTTTCCCGACGGCGCTGCCAGGTGGCGTCCATATCTCACGCAGCGTAGTACGGCCGGCAGAAGGCTATCGTCTGTCGACGACATTTGCAGCGAAGGACGCAGATACGCGGCCAGTTTTTTTCTCTCTTTGAGGGGCCAATGGAGGCGCGAGACGCAGAAGAGGCCCAGAGAGAGACGACGGGCAGTGGGGCCGATATGTGCGTCACCAGTGCCACACTAAAACGTCCACACGGCGGGACAGGCCAACGAGAGAAGGAGTCGACTACCAAGAACGAGGAGCCGCCTGCAAAGACTCCTCAAGGAAGGCGGTTTAGTTCGAAACCTAAACCGAACGTTCCTTCGGACAATAGACTTCCGGACAACAAAAAGGAAAAAAATGAGGAGAAGCAGGGCGGTCCAGGAGGCGGCTAGTCGTCGGCTAGTCGTGAAAGGTAAGCACCATGCTCCGAGCCTACTCCTCTCAGTGTAGAATTCACGATGGCACCTATTCCGTCGCTCAGTATTGCCACGTTGAACGTGTGAGTGGGTTGGCGACCAGGCGTAGGCAAAACCAACTCCTACGGTTGGTCATCGACCGAGATATGGATGTACTGGCAGTGCAAGAAACTAAGGTTGAAAGAGAGAAGGAGACGGGGAGCATGGTGCGTCGTTTCACAGAGAGTTATTACGCAGTCGTGAGCTATGCGATAGGGACGTCCTCGGGATGTGTTCTTCTTGTCAAGAAACTGCAAGGCCTTATTGTCCAAAGTGTATTTTCATGCCAGTCAGGAAGAATTGTTTGTTGTGGCTGGTTTTTGTGCAATTGATTTCAGAGCGATAGGCATATACGCGCTGAAATGTGTAGACGAGCGCACCCCAATTTTTTTCGAATCTCTTTCAGTGGACCAAGTGGGATACGCGGGTTGTTTTGTTAGCGGACTTCAACTATGACGCGGCAAATTTCAAGCGTGTAGTTCATTCGAACAGTCTGATAATCGAAAAAAAATTTAAAGCGCATCATAACCACTACAGCATTGCCACAGACACTTCTCGTGTGTATGCTATCGCAGCGGTAAGCAATTTGCAAAAGCGTCGCTGTAATCGGCCTTTCGCTCACGGCTACGTGAATTAAGCTCATATATTTGTTTCATTTGAGTGAATGAAATTCGTATGACGTATGATAGCTTCCGCACTTCAATAATAGACGGCGACCCCGATTACTTCTACACATCGAGCTAAGTTAACGTCGTGCGCGCTTTGCAGTAAGCGTCATCGCTCTGTGTCCGCACTTTGTTTATGCCAAGAAACTTGGTGTCGAGCATCACACTTGACAAACTTGTGACAATTCTGTTTCTCTCAAATGAAACAAGCCGCACTAACGCTAAATAATTACACATATGCTTAGTCGTGACGAAAATGCTTAGCGCATAACCGATGAGCCGGCATTGCAGGTTCGTCCCTTTCCTTAGGACAGACATAAGCAGGAAATCAATAAAAACCTATCGCACATATCTTGTGCGTAGCTGAGCAACCAACCCACGGTGCAGGTCATCCTTGAACACTTTTTTCTTCATTTCACGGCGGTGAGAAGCGCCCCGCACCAGCGAAAACGCAGCGGCTGCTACAGTAGGCGCGCCGGCGGATGCCTACCATGCGAAACCAAAACTCCCGACGACAGCGCCACCGCATCTTCGTGACCTAGGCCCGGTGGAATAGGTCTACAAAATGCTTGGAGCTCTCTATTCATAGTTGCAAGTGCAAAATTCTATAGCGGCCAAGCGCCAACTTCCGAGCAGCCTGATGCGAAAAAAACCACGGAAAACTTTATTCCGTGTATAATGGGGCGCAAATGTGTTGTTGGGACAACGTGACCGGGAACAGAGAATCAGAATGCGGTACAGCTTGCATCCGGCACTGATAACGGTTCGCATCGTTTCCTTTCTTTTTCTGTTTTTATTTAGGAGCGAAGCTCCTTAAGGTTTGGGTCTGTCCGTCCGTTGTTCCTAGTAGCGCGTTACCTTCAAAGACATGAATGATGCTACGTGTGGGAGGCGCGCCCTCGGCGCGTGCCTCCCGGCGTGGGCTCTCTCACTCTTCCATCTGCTGTCTTGTGTGAGAGAGAGAGAGAGAGACAGATAGAGCGAAAGGCGCGCGTCGACTATGGAAAGGCTCTTCCTTCGATGAACGCGCTACCAGCTCGCAAAGAAGGAGAACGCGCCCTCACCCACCAGAGACAAGCTTGACGCAGGCAGCGTCTTCTAGCGAGTTTCTTGATTGAAAAATACCGACTGCTCGAGCTGGAGATTCGTTCACCGGCTCCGTTCACCATATATATATCACCATATAGACCCGTTCACCATATATATATATATATATATATATATATATATATATATATATATATATATAGGCACTGGATCTTGACTTGCAATGAAGTGCCGGTGGGAGATTTCACTTGTACGTAGTTGAACCCTAAGGATTCGTAGCGTACGCGTTAACTAAATTAATCCGGAACTCGGCACGATCTACGATGAACATCCGGAGCTCCGCCCACTCATCATCATGCACTCCGTGGACATGCTGTGAATTTTTTTGCGCTAAAGCTTTGACAGCGCTTCCGACGGCCAAAGCGGTTGCTGCATCCGCGGTGATAACCAAGGATAGAGAATGTAAGGCACGACACGTCAGTGGTGCTGCGCATGCACAGGTGTGGTCCGTTTCAAACAGCAGATGTCGCTCGCGCAGTTCCGAGCACGGCGCTCAATCGTTCTAGACATGAGTTAACCACTGTACGAGGGCACAGCGCGAGAAGGCGTCAGTGTCAGCTAAGTCGTCTTTTAGATAATGACTTGCACGCAGTTGGAATCCAGGAGACGAAAATCGAGAGCCAAGAGCTAACGACAGAATGGTGTCCAATTTTCGTGCCAACTTTGACGTGTGTGTATCTCACGCGGTTGGTGGATCAGGTGTCTGCGCTATACTTATAAGGAACAGTTTAGGCATTTCTGTGCAGTCAGTGTTTTCGTGTGAAACGGGGCGTCTCTTGGTAGTTGATTTTGGTTTTTGTGATATAGATTAGGGCGTCATTTGTGCCTATGCTTCGAATACTGAAACGGACCGGCTTTCTTTCTTTCAGTGTTTTGAGACCTATCTGAACTGTCACAAGGTGCCAATAGTGCTGGGCGATTTTAACTGTGTTCGCACTGCTGATGATCGTGCAAAACGTTCACGTGGACGCGATAAGAGTGCCGAATTGCTAAATGCGGTGGTGCGCAATTACGATCCCGAGGATATCGGTAGTATTTCTGCCAGCGGTGGTTGCCCGCAGTTTACCCACTTCCAGCGTGACAGCCACGCTTGGTTAGATAGATTATATGTGCCAGCCGAATTAGTTGCCTTGTGCATGAATATGAAGTGAAACCTGTATCATATAGAGATCACTGCTCTTATGCTGCCACTTGGGAAAAGGCAGAGCAAACGAGTCCTTTAAAGGGGTCCTGAGACCACCCTCCGGGCTTGGTGAAAAGGACATATTCTACGGCTTGCCAACGCTGTAACGAACATCTCAGCCACATGCTGGTAGTCATCAGCGAAGAGTAGCGTTTCACAAGCGACACAAGCTTCCACTTCTTCAGGAGCCCTCAACTCAAAAAGCGGCTTCTCCTCACGCTCCTTGAATATGCTCTATTTTCGTCATAGAGCATTTACAAGGAGCGTCGCTGCTATTGGCCGATGCGACACGCCCGCCTCGGCTGTGTGCGGGACCTTCGCAGCGCGCCTTTTTTAAAACCGTAGCGCGTGCGTGCCATGCGTGCCGTGCGCCTAGCTTTTCCTTGCTTGGTGAGCACCTATAAGGGCAAACATCGCAATTCAATGGAAAGAATTAAAACAAAAAGTTAAAATAAAGACAATCGAAAGAAGCAGTGTCATTCGGAACAACCTGAAACAAGCAGAAACAAAGCTCCGGCAGCAACTAGTTTTTTTTTATCAGGATGGAAAGGGACGAGCCTGGTCGGTACGTTAATGAAATAAAGGAAGTGAAAAGTGAACTGGAAACAGTCGATTCCCATAAATACAAAGCGGCTGTCGTTAGAGCAAGGTCAGAGAAGCTGTGGGCGGGCGAAATGCCTACAAAACGTGCTCTCTCAGAGGAGAAAAGGTATGCATGTCGGAAGTAAATCCACCAAATAGCTATAGGCCATGACATTACGTATGATAAAAACGAAATAAAGCAAGGCATCGTGGATCATTTTAAGGCGTTGTTGGGTTATGCGCGTGAAGTTATAGATGGCTACCGAAAAGAATTCCTCTCTTTGATGCTAAAGCTCGATGAAGAAGTTAGAACACGGTTGGAACTGCCGATTACTGTGAGTGAGATAGAGTGCGCAATAGACGATTTGGCCACTTCCATAGCACCTGGGCCTGATGGTTTAGGGGCCATGTTCTACAAAGCTTTCAAGTCTGCCCTTGGCTCAAGTTGTTCACCTTGTTATCAGCGAAGCCTATGAACGTAAAAGACTTCCTTTGTCTTTCACAACGTCTCACATCGTGCTAATCCCGAAGAGTGACGATGAAAAAAAAAACGCCTGTCCCCTTACGAAAAATTTTAATGCGTTTTTTTAGAAAGCTTTTTGAACTTGCTCGATAGAATCCTATGGTGTTTATTTTGACGCCCTATAGAATTTTTCTATGGTGTTCCAAAAGTGATTTGGCCACCGCATTCTTATAGAAACCTTATAGATGTTTTCCTATAGAGCGTGTCTATCGAGTTTCTTTTAAGATCGTACAGAAACGTTTCAATAGAGAATTTCTACCAAGTTCTTTTTGAGACTGTAAAGACAAATTTCTATAGACTTGTTCCATGGTGTTTCTTTAGGATGGCAATAGAAATCTTTCGCAATCATTTTTCGAAAAAAAAAAAACTTTTTATGCCGCTTGCTCGCCATATTGGGGGACATACTCTCGAGAGGGTATTGTACTCAACAGAAGGCGAGGTCGGACGCTCTGCTTTTCTTAAGAAAAACCGATGGTTCTATGTCCGGCAGTGGGATTCGAACTTGGTACCTCACGCAATGGACGCCGATACTCTAGTACTCGTACTCAACAACATGGCTGGAGTCGAACCCAAAATATTTCTTCTATAAGGTAGATTAAAGGACTAGGTCTGATTAGGGTGTACTTGGGTGGATTAGAGCTCATTAAGGCGCATTAGGGTGGATTAAGACAAAGGTGCATTAAGGTGGAGTATGGCATATTACAGAGCGGATTACGCTAGACTTAGATTAGGATGAATTAAGGATTACAGCAGATTAAGGTTGACTAAGGTAAATTAGTTTCGAATGAAATCACTACGTCTGTAATGCTTGGCTTATAATCTGAGCTTATTGAGACTTGACTTAGTCTTAACCTAATTAGTCAGGACCTAATTAGTGTTACACTAATTAGGCTCGGTCTAATTAACCTATACCTAATGATACATTGTTTAATACACTGGTCTTCATTAGTCATGATACAATTATGCTTGGGGTAATTAGTCGTATCTTAATTATACATGGCCTAATTAGTACAGGCCTACTTACGCTGTTCTTTGACATATTATCTTAATTAGGTATCGCTTGATGAATAGTACCTGAAATAGGCCTGATTTAATCAGTGTTAGCCTAATTAGTCCTGAAATGCTTAGTCTCAACTTAATGAGGCTTGACCTTGAAGTCTTAGCATAATTTACCTTCGATTAATAAGTGCTAGCTTAGGTTTGACTTAAGAATAACCTAGCTATGCGTGATTTAATTAGTACTATTTAATTAAACACGGTCTAATTAGAAGCTTGCTTACACTAGATTTGTTCATATCAGCTAAATTAGGCTGCGCATAATTAGATTTACCTTAACTGGACATGGTTTATTAGTAGCATGGCTTAATTAATTATAAATCATTAGTATCCGCTTAATTATGTGTGACTTGTCCCTCACCGCGTGATCTGCGCATGCGCGAGTTTCCAGGAGCGGCGTCGCCGCCATCTTAGTTCTAGTTCTCAAAGCACAGCTGCTACGTCTGTGCGTGCTGCATGCTGTAAGTTTACGGGCGTTTTTCACGTATCCTTGGCGCGGACGGCGATTTAACGCGTCAGAAAACGAGGTCCGAACCTCATATGTGGCCGTGTTTCATTTAAATTGGTGACGCCATGTAGCGCTGTTAGAGCGAAAAAAAAGAAGAAACTGAGAAAGTTGGAATGTAAACATGTGACCTGGTCACGATCTCGTCGTTAGTCCGTGCGCCCGTGTCGCTTCGAATTGCTGTTACCCGTATTGGCTGAATTATTCGCAATAAAAGAAAATCAGTAAAAACTCTCAGAACACGTATCATACAGAAATAGAACGCCAAGAGCGCGGAATGGTGAAAACTGAAGACTCAGTCGAAGGAAAGATTTTGCGCTTGTTTTGTCAAAGCAAAACTTCACATGCACAGTGAAGTACAGTAGTACAAGGCTTCGATCACAGTGATGCGCTAGATGTGAATGGGTGGAAAACGATCGCGATGAAGAGGTTAAAGGCGCGTCCACCTTAGCGGAACGATGACCTGCCGCACACCGTTAGCGAAAGCTTACGGGGCGCTGCTAATATCGCAAACGACAAGCAGTTCCTGCGGCATAAAGTACGGATGAGTCGGTGAGTAACACTGGCAACAGATGCAAAACGACGAAAAAGCGGCAGCTCGCTCTGCCCGCCGCCGTCACACCCGAAGGCTCGGCGCCGATGTCGTCGCTAGGCCTTAGCGCTTCAAAACTGCGTCGACACAAACTCAGTAGGCGTATGACCCTATGCAGGCCGCTCGCGCACGTAGGGTGACGCGTTTTGTCCCTGGTATTTACTCTTTAATTTGTGCTCGCAATAAAATCACACACTGAAAGCCAAAACACCGTGGCAATAGCCCTGCGCAGCGTGAAGTATGCGCCATAGGCTGGGCTTGTATCAGATCTTTCGTTCACGTCGACGCTTGACTGTCG
Source organism: Hyalomma asiaticum (assembly GCA_013339685.2). NCBI lineage: Eukaryota > Metazoa > Arthropoda > Arachnida > Ixodida > Ixodidae > Hyalomma > Hyalomma asiaticum. Next base: position 4,431 of record JABSTT010002714.1, on the reverse strand, counting down.
TTATCGCTCGCAAGAGGTTAAGCATTTTCTAGCGAGCACAATTTTGTCCAGAACACAAGCTGTATTCACTCCGATGCCGTTGGCGGAGATCGCCCGGCAAAGTGATCATGCACACGCTATGAATCGTTGCGGTCATTGATCGGTCCGTCCGTGATATGCCTGAGTTGTTATGACGCTGTAGGGCATTGTTATAAGGTGTCATGCATAAAAAACACAAAATGCACAGACACTGCTGAACAAGCCGTGTGCCGTAGGAGCCGGTCCTGTCCGACGCACCAGTTTCTGCCTGAGCTTTACATTCTTCGCGAACACGAGAAAAACCGAAGCGCTTTTGTTTCAGGCTGTTCTTGTAGTATCCTGGCACATAGGGCGTAAATCCAACCATCACAACTCATCGAAATAAGACCGATAAAGCTCGTTAACGCTGTTCGCCGATGCATCGGCCACGCATTTGAGCGTACCGCTACCGCCGCGAGTACTACAAGTTCCGGCATGCACTGCGGCAGCGGTGGCGCGGTGAAACAGCGCGGTGAGATCGGTCTATTCAGGTTGAATTAGTTCAGTTTGGCTTGGTTTGGCTTAGTTGGATTAGTTCTGTCTGAAATAGGCTTCAATTAATTGTTCCTAATTAGGCTCCCTTGAATTAGACTTAGCCTTACCTAACTAGTCCTAGGAATCTTAATTAGGCTCCATTGAATGAGACTTAGCCTTATCTAACTAGTCCTAGGGAGCTTTGGCTTTACTACAGCGTGGTAGTGTTATGCTAGCATCACATAGCTTAGCGGAGTTTTCGGCAGATTCCCCAGTTTCACCATTAGCTTAAACAGCTTCACTGTTAAAATTGAACTAGTGTATTCACACATTAAATTAATCCACCCATCTTACCGCATGTCAATGCACCTTATTCCACATTCACCTGTCGGCAAGGGTCCGAGTTGTGAAGGTCTTCCTTTCGAGTCATAGTAGTCACGTTCGAGCCCGACAGCATGATTGTCGCGTCTCTCATGAGGATTCACTCTGCATACTTGATCACGTCAACGTTGACTGTGTCATAATGGAAAGCGTCATAATGCCGTACAAAGACTGCTCAACGCGAATCATTGTCAATGGGGAACTCACCGACAGCTTTCGAGTGCTCTCGTCGGTGTGGCAGGGCTGCCTGTTGTCGCCCATTTTGTTTGCTGCTTATCTCGAGCCACTCTCTTTGGCTATTAAAAGCAGTGAGCGCATAGCAGGTTACAGGCTGCAGGCAGCACTCGTTAAATTCTGTCGTGTGCAGATGACATCGCTCTTTTCTGCACAAACAAAGCGAGCATTAAAGAGGCTACTACACTCGTTCAGAAGTTTTGCGACTCAACTGGGGCCCAAGTAAACTGATATAAATGTTCTGGCTTCTGACACGGCTGTTGGGAAGAAACGCCGGAGGCATTTTCACGAATGAATTGGTGGACGTTGCCAACACAGTACCTAGGGGTGCCTCTCGGAAGATACCGTGAGCCTGAATAGTACTGGTCTGACCAAGTTGCGAGGGCAAAGGAAAAGGCTGACGGTTGGAGAGGAAAACAACTGTCAATCTTTTCTACAGCCACTGTCTGTAACCTTTTTTTAGTTTCTAGGATTTGGTATGTCATGAATGTGTTGTGTGCTGCGCGAGTAAGGGTAACCGCGTTTTCGCTATTTTCATCTGGGCGTCTACCTGGGAGAGGATGAATCGAACAAATTTGTTTCGCCCTACCAAGAAAGGTGGGCTCGGTTTGGTTCACTTGTTTCTGCAACAAGTCGTGTCACGCTTTGTGTTTTTACGGGACCAAAACGATCCCTTTCTCCGAACAGTTATTCAACTATGGCTGTGTAGACTTCTTCCGGGATTCGTTGTTTCTTAGGTTGGGAGTATGCAGGCAGCCGTGACGGAATACCTGCGAGAAGTGATTTTGTCTTATAGGATGTTGAATGTACGTTTTTCACTGCAGTATCTGTCTTCCGTTACAAAGAAGAACCTGTATAAATTTGAATTGAATTTATTTGAAATTCAAGTGATACAATGCATGTGTTGAATACAAATACAGAAGGAGGTCTCAAAGTCGCAAGACTGTGAGTGAGACCTCCTAAAAAATCATTCCTCAGAGATACAATGCAATAGTAAACAGTGGGTAAGGATAGAAAAATAAAGAGATATATATATATATATATATATATATATATATATATATATATATATAATGTACAGATAAGTATGAAGTAGCGAATATACGTATACAAAATGAGTAGATATGTTCAAAAACAAAACTTACACAAAAGATGCAGTATCATTCACTCAGTATAGTATCAAGTATTGTGACGGTAAGGAAGGAACAATTGAGGTATACAAAATATAGATAAGCATCAGATAGGGACTAAGTTATACATAGTATGCACATAAGCAAAAAGACAGAAAAATGCAATAACACACTCTATATAATATTAAGCACTATGAATTTAATAAGTGCAAACGCAAGCCTTTTTTAAACATATCGAGGGATCTATTTTTGATTTCCAAAGGTAACGAATTCCACAAGGATTCAGATGGGAATTTTATAGTAAATTTACCATAATTAGTCCTGGGTTTGGGTAAAAGGAAGTTATTAGCCTTTGCAAAAACGAGTAGATGACATCTTGAGGAAACTGACTAGAGTTTAGTAAAGGAATGGGTAGTTTACCATTCACATATTTGAAAATAAGAATACCGAGAAAATATTTGACCAGCTTCTGAACTGATAAATTTCATATGAACGGAGTAAGAATGATGCATTGGACATGAAGCTACTGAATGATATTATTCTCAATGCTTGGTTTTGAAGATGTGGATGGCTGACAAATGAGTGGCATACGTATTTACCCATGATGAGATGCAATAGATTATGTTGCTGTGAAAAAAAGCGTAGTAAAGTGACAACAATATTTCAAAACGAAAGAAAGGGCGAACTTTTAGCAGGATACGAATGGCATATGCGGCTTTCCGCGTAAGCTGTGATATATGTGAAATTTTAAATGCTCATCAAGTTCGACCCCGAGAAACATTGTACTAGAGGTAGAGTGAATTTGAGTATCGCTTACGTAGACAGAGGGGTTCCTAGGTATAATTCGATTAGCCCTTTATTGACGAGACATCGAAATATTTGAAAAAAACATTTATTTCTTTTATATTTGTACTTACTATAGCATTATAAAGCACAATTTACAAGCACAAGAAATTAGTACGTTCGCTTGCCAAGATTTAGCTTTGCTGCCTGTGGGCAACACTAGGCATGAATCCTAAAGGAGGCTTCATTGCATGACGCCTACGGGTCAGTGTGATACTTGTACAGGCATTCTTTCCCTGTTGTAAAACAGAGATGCAAATCTAAGTGCTCATCTTCACAGAGTTTTTGGGATTTTGGTATCGCTCCGCATTTCGTGATCGGGAGTTCCAACAGGGGCCACACTTTGTACAGCCTGTCCCATTCTGGGTCATTCTGGCCTGGTACCTCTTGGTTGTCATTGAAATGCAATGACTGCTTCACTTCCTCCCATCTGTCCCTTGTCATGTTGTCAGCAACTTGACTGATCCGGAATCTCTCCGGCCAGTACATGCGCGTTTGTGGCTGCTTCATAACTGACATAGTGAGCACTATGCCCATAAACTGCTCTAAATCGCTGAGTCATTGAGGTAACTTTGTTGGGGTTCCTCTGAGCACTGTAGAGTGAGAACTGCTCACAAATCAAAGACAGCAAGTCCATATAAAAAAAACCGTCTGAAATAGTCGATGGGAGATTCCAACAGTGATGGACGGGGCGGTACATCTTTCCACTCTGGCATGGCACGACCAACTGAGCCTTGGACACCGCTCCATGTAGGGTGATTTTTTGAACGCTTGGCGATTTTTTCAAGTTCATCGCCCATGTTATCTGTGGTCAGGGTGTTAGACATCTTGGCAGTCCCTTCAGAGAGCTGCGAAAATTCAACAGAAAGTGATGTGGCATCAAACTAAAGCTAAACAAAAGCACACAATATATAAAACTAAGACATTCGCTTGAATTCACAATCACTAAGGGCCCAAACTTAAAACGATCACAGCTTTCCTAAATGGCTAAGGAACGACAGCGTCTCAAGTGCGCTACGCTACCTTTACGTAGTCAGCGTAAAGAGAGCGCCAGACTCTACCAGGCGTCCCACGTATGCGCGCGTCTCTCGTCAGTAGCATCCACGGCTTCACGAGGATGCCAGTACATGCAGAGAGGTTAGCCTGATGTGACCAAGTTTTCCGTATTCTTATTGCGCGCCTTCCTGAATAAGATACGGTCTCCTCAAACGCATAGTTTTGGTTTTGATCGAGTCAAAATTTCACAAAAAACCCCAAGACTATAGTCTTACCTTTTTTGCATTTTGGGCAAATTTTGAGAGACCGTAATTTT